>JAWLRI010000446.1:677088-697017 GCA_034781795.1 Crypturellus tataupa | reverse complement strand
GGACGGGCACCAGCCCGCCCGGACGGGCATCACCCCGCCGGGCCGGGGACGGGGAGGCGGCTCGGGCGCCGGGCCGGCCCCGCGCTGCACGGCGCTCCGCTCCGCTCCGCACTGCGCCGCGCCGGCACCGCCGGCCCTTGGCGGGCGCCCGGCTCCCTGGCAGATACTGCAGCGGCCGCGGGGCGAGGAACGCGAAGCCCCGTTTCACGGCGAGATCCGCCTCGCCTGTCTCCAAAGGCTGATCATTACAGCGTATTTATTTGATACGTTGCATATTGATACGACGGAGAGGTGATTTCTTTTGCCGAGCCCCGTTTCACGGCTTGAAAGAATTTTAAATGGGATTCCTGGCATTTCTGGCCACTGTGCACTACTAGTGTTTAATTTCTGGAAAATAACACTTTTTGCTCTTTACACTTTATAGTCTTTAAATGTAAAATGGATGTTTAGTCAACTCTTAATATTCCAGAAATAACTAGCACAGGCCCGTTGCACAAATATGGTTATTGCCTAGAAAATTCGAAAAACTCCTTTATTTTCCAAGGTTCACACGGTGAAGAAGAATACAACTCCTATAGATACCCCAAGACTTTGTGCCCATAAGCACATCCCTATGGATCCTCTTCCATGTGACACCCTTCAGCAGGGCTTTCTTAGCTCTATATTTATTTTGGTGTTATATACAGACCCCATTAGAGCAGATGGGACGTGGCGCAGGCTCCACCATGCCTCCTACCATCAATTAGCATCCAACCACGTAGTGTCCCAGCAGTAAGTGACCGGCATATTCTTCCTATTTGAAAGAATAACCACATAATACGATATTTCAATTGTACTACTTTTTTAAAAAATGCTTGATGCCCTAATTTACTTTGACCAATTAAGATATATTGTGTTGCGTTGACAAACATTGTCAACTACGTGTTTTATTGGGTAATATTGGTGATACACCACATTTTAGCTTACTGCCTTCCTTTTCCAGCTGTATATCAGATTTGCTTTCATAGTGCATAGATTTGAAGGCATCAGCATTGACATAAACCAAATATTTGCACGCCAACTATCCTCACTCCGGAGTTAACGCATCCAATACATTTTACTTTCTAACCCTTCTTTTCATGACTAAGATTATTACATTATGCTGCTTGCTAAATAGAGTAGTAAAAAGTGTCTCCTTCTAATATATGAGCTGTTTACTGAAGGAAACAACCTTACCAAAATGGTTACAATTACGAAGCCCCCATCCAAAAAGAGAATTACCTAATTAGAAGTCGTAAATATCTTAATAAAGATCAAGCAAACGCCCTGTTGTTATTTAACCAGGCAGTAATACATGTTTAGTTCTGATTTTTAAATTTCAGTTGCAGACCCAAACTGTAAATCACAACAGTTACTTAAATCTATCACCAGCACAAAAATTCACCTAGCTAAAGCTAAAAAAATTGCAACTTAAAACGGAATCCTACTGTCGTGCTACTCTGAGGGAAAACTACTGCTGGGGCGAATGGTCCAAGCCTCCAGGAAGCAGACTGCACAGACTAATAAATTTTATTCCAAATTACAGTATTAGTATTAGTTGCATAAGAACTATACTAAACAGAAAAATACCTTTGACACAACCTTCAACACCTAATATCTTCAAAGATATCACCGGTCTTTCTGTGCATTCATTCAGAATCTCTGAATTTTATATAGAACAAACAAGAAGCTCAAAATATTCAATTATTCTGTTGTTTTAGACATTTAACCGAAAGACAGATTACTCTTATTTGTCTAGACTCTATTCCCAAATTCCAGACAACTGGACGTCAGTTGGAACGAGACAGTCCAGGTTCTAACGAAAATCCGTACACGTTTTAACATGGGAGAGAACCAGAAAGAGGTTTCATATAATCACTTGGAAACATAAGAATCAGATTAATTATCCAGCGATGCATGTCAACTCCACAAAGCACACCCACTGATGTTGAAATTTATATTACTTAAATATATATGCAAATATTAAATTGCCAAGCTGTTAGGGAGGATGGTGTTTACAGAACTTAATTCCACAGGTTCTTGCAATGTAAACACTCAAAAGGAAAGTATTTATTCTAACAAGAGAAGGGCTCTATCATCTAGGAAAGACACGTAAGTGACAAATGGCTAAAAGAAGGGCCATCAGCCATTGCCATAGAGATGGTAGAGGCAGCGGACCAGCACCCACAGGTGCAATGGATATGCGGCTGCTTAGGCTAAGCTGAAGAAGCCCCTGGAGAAGATCCCTTCTCTTTCCGTGCGCAGTGCCAGCTCCTCCAGCAGCCCCTGGACACTCTGGAGAGCATCCAGGGAAGCTTGGGCAGCTTTCAGGAGCACCGGGACATCGGAAATGCCCACCCCACCTGTCGCGAGATGTGTGGGAAGAAGCCCTGACTTCTCCGGAGGGATCATGTGCAGAGGCAGAAGCTCCACAGCTTGGTGTAGACAACGGTTTGCGGGCGGCAGATTTCTTTGCTGAGTGCTCTTTATCTACACACCCCTTGATTTCAGAAAAGCAGATTTTTCTCTTAGAAATTTTCCAATCTGTCTTCATTTTCCTTCACTCAGTTTGCACTGATGTCCTGGCTCCAAGTGGAGGCTTTACAGTGTCATTCCTGGGACAAGTGTCTGTAAAACCAGTTCCCAGCTCTGCTGTTTGCAGATTCTTACAGCACAGATGGGCCATTTTTAAGTTTGCTTTGGAAGGAGGGGTCCTGATGATTTCAAGAGAAAAAGAAAGGAGAAAAAAACATTTTAAATCTTTACTAGCATCCACAGAAGGTACAAAATCCATATACTTTACAGTTTCTGCTACAAATACATGCAGTGGAGCTAAAAGGTAAAAAATATTCCTAGAAGAGACAATTTGATAATAGCCAAGTGGTACACAGTTCAGATGCTCATTTCTGCATCACTAATATGGGAAAAGACTGCCCCATTTTCACTTGCTTTTCACATACATACATTTTGTTTTGTTTTTACATTAACAATTACAACATGTGCTAATGTTGCTGCTCTGTTAATTATCCTCATTTCAACCTTTCCGTTCCAGGAATGGCAGCAGACAAGGGAGCGCAAAACACAAAAGAAACTGGATGATTCTGGGAAGCATAAAATGATTCCCCTTTGCACCTAAAAATACGTAGAGAAAAGTTAAATAAATTGGGTTTTAAGGAAAGAGAAGTCCTCAGAGCAGAAGCACCCTCTAACGGCTGGCCACTGACTGCTCTGGGTAATAGTTGCAAAAAACATTAAACAGCTTCCCTAAAAAGGGAGGAAAAACACTAAGACACATGAGAAAGAAATGCGAGTACATATATATGTCTGTATGTTTACATATATATATATATACACACCAGGATACATTCTCTGTTGCGTAGCATAAACACAACAGAAAGGAGCAACATAAGTTTAATGTACATTTTTACTAAGCCAGATATTTCATTAAATTGTGGATTTCCTTGAGAAAATACTCCTAATTGAGTAGTGGAAATAGCATTTCAACCTTACCTAGCTTTCAAGCATTTCAAGCATTCTTCAGCATTTCAGGACAAACAGAAACGGACTTTCCTATTTTACCTCAATTAATGTTTACAAAAGTAAATCAGTCCAAAGAAGGTTTTAGGAAAAATGCTGCTTTAAGTCCTAATAACTTAGGCTGGAAGGAAATTGGAAGTTGTTTGGTTCAACCTCCTGCTCAGCTGACAGATTTGAAGCTAGATCCCAATAATGGAATATTAAATTCAAAATTTCTATTTATGCTAGAGCTCTAGCAGAGATACTAACGGGAATGTAAAATAGTTCTACAATCTAACAGTATACCTTAATATTTTTTTTTCTTTCTGTTCTATGGCTTTGCTGACTTTTTTTTTTCTGAAAATACCCAAAAGGAGTATTCTAATTTTGCTCCTAGAACTACATTACCGTACCTGCCTACTAGAATTTGTATTTGGCACACAGTCTCTTATTAACTGTTAAGTATAATATCCTGGTATTCAGAGAAAGCCAGTGGCAGATAGAGCAGTTAATAACATGAAAGTAATGAGGCTAACCGACCAACTTGCTCCTCAACATCACTTTTCAAATCTCTTTGGGCTAAATTTTCAGCCAGTGTGTGGGGAATTAGCCATAGAAATCCCATTAACGCTAATGAATGTTCCATGGTTAACTCCCCATGCTCTGTGCTGAAGATTTACCCCTATATCTCTAAAATAAATATGTTCAGATGCCCACATTTTTTTTTGCAAAGCCTGAAGAAATTAGGGACTCTATTCTGAAATAATTGACTTAAGCACATGTATCTTTTCCCCCATGGATCATCATCTACTATCAGAATGGGTATAATGTCTGCATTATTCTCCTTAAAAAGATTATCCAAAGTGTGCGCTTACTGCATAAATACTGCGTTTATTTAACTATTTTACAGAAATAGTACATACATTGAGAAGGATTTCTTCCATTGTTAAACACATGAAGCAGATCGTCACAGCAGCACCTCTATATTTACATTTCTGAAGGAAAGGCGATATGTAAGAAAGTCGTGAACCTGACAGAATTGGAGGGGAAGGTGTCTTATATCCCTGCAAAAGGCAAAGCTCAGCTAGGTCTATAAAAACCTCTTTGCAAGCTGTGGCTGCGGCAGCCTTGAAGGGTGGCGAGTGCTACAAGAACGAGGAAAGGGAAAGCTGGAACAAGCTTCTGGGATGATAAAGAGAAGCTCCCTCCAGTTTTGAAAGGTACATTTGGGGCACAGATTCCCCCTTGCTCGCTCTACCCTGTTATTTTTACTATTTGAAAGCTGACTTGCCTAGGTGAGTACCTCATTTCAAGTTCCATAATAGCTTAAAAGAAAAAACAAAGGCTGACATTGCTTATTTGCCAAAATTATGCTTTAGAAAAACACTTAAATTGACGCTTATAAATTTCTGACCTCACTGGTACTAAAGTACATGGTTAAGTGCTTCATCTATCTGAGGACTCCAATTGCTTGTAAAGGCCTAAGAACGTCTCAGTTCATTATGTCAGAGAACTGCTTCAAACCACAAAAACGTTAAAATTTGAGAAATAAATCTGGCATAACACACCTTGCATACATGAAGCTTCACCACACCTTCCTTCAAACGACTGCTCCTGTAGATCAGCACAGCATGGAAATTCTCTGCATTGGACCTAGAAATAGTTTAACTGAGTCGTAGCATTGCAACCTCCAAGAAAAGAGCCTACTCCCTCCCTGAGTGCAGAAGTGAAGTTTTTTTTGTGTGCAGCCTGTGCAATTGTTTTCTCTGGAAATAGTACTCCGCTTAAATGGAGTTACGGGAATTACACAGTAAAATACTTGAGGAAATTCACTCTGAAAGGACCTTTATGCCTTCTGGTTATACCTCAAGCTGAGGAAGGTGCATTTAGATAGAACTTGGTTTATGTGTCAACTCTTAAAAATATTTCCAGGTCAAAAATCAAATATATAGTTCCCTCTAACATCAGGCTATGTGACTATAAACTAATGCTGTTTCAATAGCAATACATTTAAACATTTATAGGTCTTTCATAGCTAAAATAAGGGAATTTTCGTGGTGGAATTCTTTGAAAAATGCTTTCAGCTAGAACCTGCTTTCCGCAGGTCACGGAAGGAGGTCAAGGGAAGCCTGTGTGGGGCTGAGGAGGAGAATCAGTCATGTAAACAGGTTTTAGATTGCATTTATTACAACTCCCCTCATTTTCACTTGTTTCTTTGGAAATTAGCAGGCCCATGACTGGATTAATGCTCTGTGGGTTCCACTCCGTACTATTATTGAGCAGTCATGGGAAAACTCGGCCAAATGAGCGTAGCTCTAGTGAAGCCATACATTGAGGAGGAAGGGCAGCCACAGGGCTTGTCTTGGAAAAAAAGACATTCCAAGAGACCACTTGAGCTGACCTCCCTGGAGCTCCAGCCTGTAGTGGGCCTGGAGTTTTTGATATATGAAATCACCTTGAACAACCTTTTTTGGGCACGGAGCAGTTCCACTTCATAGAGTTGTTGGTTTTCTGCTTGTTCCCAGCCCTGCTCCTACCTGTGCTCCACCTTGCATCCCTCACCACCCTGCTTCTCCTGGGAGCAGGGCCTGTGTCCGCTCCTCTGTGTTCCAGGGGCTCCTTGCCCAAGAAAGATTATTTAACATGATTTCATATATCAAAAAAAAAAAAACCCTAAGAATAACATACTCTAGCATCAAGACACCTTGGATGGGTTTATTCGCAGTGACTCGGCAGTATCATTGCACTTAACTCCGTTCACTTGTAGCATCCTAAAAATACTCCTTCCTGTTGGCATTTTATTTGCACTGAGTAAGGGCAGAAGGGGAGGGTACTTCTGTCTTCGCCGCCATCTCAGCAGCAGCTGAATATGTTGAGCCCTCTCTGCATGCAAAGTCCCCATTATTGCTGCGCTTCGTAGCAGCCTCCTCCCTTACAGCATCGGAAATTTCCACAGCAATCCCGCCTGCTGGTGTCTCGGTATCCAACCAGTTTGCAGCTGGCACCAAGTGAGTGTAGGGAGCTCTCGGGTGGTGCGGGCACAATGCCTCTTTGCACGGCCAGAGGCAGGTGCATCCCCTGGGCATCCTCTGGGTGGGCGTGCGGATGGAAAGTGCTCCCCGCTCCTCCTCAGCTGCACGGCCACAACTTCAAACACTTCATGGAAGCCCGGAGCCCAAACCACCTCCTTGCATGACGACGCACGCACGCGCACAACTGCTCTGGCATTAATGACTATCGGGAGCTGCGACACATCCTGTTAGAGCAGTTCAAAAATGCAGAGGCAAAATTAATGGACAGGGGTCAGGAAACACAGGAGCTTGTCAGCTTTATCCCCAATTCTAAAATTCCTGCACAACCATGGAAGCCACGGATAGATCCAAAGTGTCAAATGAAGCCATGTCATGTGGCACAATGGGGCCTATCTCCAGACTACTCGGTGGTTAATTCACAAAAGTAGGGAGCACCAGAAACGTTCCTCGAGGATCCTGATGCTAAAGGGAGGGAGACGTTTCAGTTACAGTTAAATTGTCCCCCTTGGAGTAAACCAGCTCTTCTGGTTAAGCCATTCGGGTTCCCCCAAGAGCACCTTCAAATAGAAGCCCAAATTGCTCATACATTTAGAACGCGCCTCTTTATACCTAGCAATGCCTTTCCACACAGATCCCCAGGGGCCAGGAAAAGCCGGGAATGCTGCAATTCCCACACCAATGCCCGCTTTAGGGATTTTTAAGGCAATTCATTATGATGAAGCTTCCCAGGTAGCCTGGCCTTTGTCCTTTCCAAGGATTTCTTCATGAGAAGAGTGATATTTAGCAACCCCGTTCCTCATTTGCCAGCCTTGCAGGATTGCAAAACGCACACCTAAAAACCATCCCATTGCTCGATCACGCTAACACAGATCATATTAATTAAGAATATGTTTGTGTAATTAGATGGGAGAGGTGCTTTGCACAGCAGTTAAAGTACATGCAACATCTATAATAAGCAACCCTGTGTGCAAGATATTATTACAGAATGGTGTTCTTGGGCTGAAAGAAATAAGTAATTTAAAAGTTGATGCCAACTCTTCGGTGTTTTCTAGGTCACATAAATTGTTATTAGGACGTGATATATTTAAATAACAAAGTACATGAAATCGTATTTTATCTGACTCAATAGAAACAATCGTCTTATAATATTTGCTGAATAATGTTAAATACATTTTTTCCCAGGTTAATTAAAAATGTATCATTTTCATACAATAGCTACATTTGACTGGCTATTGCTAAAGTTGGGCTTTTTTTTGACCACCTTACCGAAAAGAAAAACCATTAACATAATCAAATTTTCAGCACATTTTTCTTTAAATTTGTTTAAAATTTGACTTTGTTTGCAGCTAACTCTTCTCACAGCTCCAATATACACAGGTGCACGCATTTTCTGATAAAGATTTGCTAGCTAAAACACAGTTAGCTGAACAGTACAACTGTCCTTAAGCAAGCTGGCTTCCCATTTACTGCTTAAAACAGGTAGCAATACATAGAAATAACGTGCATGTGCTCAGCCAAATCATTTTTGTATTTTCTTTCTAATTTTAATATCAAAGTCTTCCAAACCCCAGTTATGCTTAATTAGGGAAACTGTGACTATCCCACTTAATTATTTTAATATCTCAGGATTAGGCAAGGAATGCAGAATTTTGGTAAAGCAGACAATGAAGGAAGCACATTCACTGTTCCAAGAAAAAAAAAAAAAAAAAAAGCTGCATTTCATGTTTGGAGCCAATCAACAAAGAGCCACAAATATTGTACTACAGATGATTGCTTTAATCCTAAGGCATTTTAGGGTGTATTTGAAGTAACACAGGGGAAGCTTGTTTTGATATATCCACAATATAAAGCTGCAAGGAGATGGCCACTAGATTCACAGAGCACGATTTAAGTTCTTCCCCTTTGGAACACAAAAGGGTAAATACTTCCAAGTAGACTTAAAATAACTTTAGAATTTATCACTCGGCTTTCTTTCACAAGATATCCCGTCTTCTTCTCCTTCTTCTACCTAAGGCAATGCAAGAACTAGGGCCCTGTTACGCGTCTCCCATTGCTGCTGACTTCCCTCTGTTCACAGTTCTCCCGACTTTTCACCTCCTCTCGCTCGACAGCCAAACTTCACCGAAACACAACTTTGCACAATGGCACCATCTAGTGCCTCAAACACCGATTTCCATCCGCACAGTAACACCACGGCGACTTCCCTTCTACGCACAGATGAGAAACGTAATGCACATGTCTAAAAGAGAGCACGTTTGTTGTTGTTCTTCTTCTTCGTCCTCTTCTTCCTTCTCTTCTTCTTCTTCTACTACTACTACTACTTCTACCACTTCTACTTCTTCTTCAGTGACAGGCTCATCCGTTTTCCTGATAGTTTGCATTCATGCCTTTCATATCAAAACTGCCTACAAGACCTCCAAATTCTTAATTTTCTTACATTTCCCTTTTCACTTAAAAGAGACTTTCAGGTTCTGGCTGAAGAACTGCTCTGTGCTCAAAGTCAATAAACTTGTCTATGAATCAGATTTTAACAAGTTGGTGAGGCAAGAATTGAGCTACATCTCTACACCTTTCGAATCACTTTCCTAAGAAGTAAACTTCCTGTAAAAATGAAAGTCTTAAAAAAATGTTTAGCTAAAAGATTAGAGGTATCCATTATCACATTAGAAAAATGCACCTCTCAGTGTCCAAACTTGCCTTATGTTGTGCTAGGTGGGCTGGCAGCCTTGCCATTTAGACGTGTCAAACCACCTTGTTGTCCTTACAAGTGTGCTTCAAGTTATGACTATATGGCCAGACTTTGTATGTGAGCTGAAAAATACAGACAAGCTACCTTCAATGGGTTGATTTTTCTGTTCTGGAGGTAGAGCGAGGTAACACTGCAGCAAAAATGATTCAGTTGCTTAAAACTCCGCTTTTCTCTTTTTCTCTTCTTCAACTTCTGAGGTGGTCTTCATGCTAACAACATGCTTCCTAATATAGCTAAGCAGAACTTGGTAGTTAAAAAAAAAAAAAAAAAAAAAAAAAACAACTTGGCCTTCAGAGGGGAAGAAAACCATGTTGCTCAGAAACGCTCAGCAGACAATTCCAGGTGCAGCAGGCAGGTTCCCAAAACCTCCATTCTCCTTCAGGATGCTCCAGTCTCCTAGTTCTTAACACTGTTCAGCCTGTACCTACACCTTCTGACCCTTAGGATATAGCATCCCTGTTCCTAGCATTCCACTGTATCATTTCCATGCTGGCCAAGTTGGACGCCTCGCCGAAGGACAGGGATTCAGCCTGGCCTTCCCGAGCTCGCGTTGGGATGAGACTGCTTCCGAAGGCTCCTCCTCTGAATCTTCTCAGCAAGGCAGGTCGCAGACCCAGACGCAGGGTCCCTAAGCCTCAGCGTTCTCTCCACAGCTGATCCCAAATACCCTTTTCCTACACTGTGTTTTCAGTTCCAGGGAGTTCTGAAAGGCGTAACTGCTGGTGAAAGAAAGCACAGATATAGTCTCTGTCCCTGGATCATGGTTACAGCAAGAGGAGAAGCCACAGACTTCAAATGATTAACATTTCTCCTCCATCTCTTGGGCTCCTTCTCATAAACCCAATCCCTGTTCCAGCTGCAATCCCTCTCCCTTTTCTACCCTTCCACCTGCTGACCTCTCTACAAACATTCATGTACATGATGCATTTCCAAAACCAGTTAAATCTTCTTTTAAATGTGCTCATTTTACACTGAATAAAAGACAGTTCTATAAAAGCCAATTTTATCAAAAAACCTACATTTTTTCTCAACTACTTATGAGTTGGTTGCAGTAGATAGTTTGAGGCCCCCTGGTTTAATGGTTCAACATCAGCAATGCCACAAGAGTACCAGTTTAGTTCTCGAGTTTGCTTGGGTAGTGTTTCTGTATACATTCATTGCAAATATTTTGTCCTAATCTGTTAGCTTTACACCCTCAAGGGAACCCCAGGAGAAGCAGGGCAAAGCGGGGATCAGGGCTTTGCTCTACATGTAGGAGATCACAAAGCCAGCGCCAATCCTGCTTTTAGCAGATGATGCTTGGGTAGCACCCACGTTAGCTGTGGGCATCGCAAAAATCCCAGGAATAGATTTCTAATAAGAAACTTAAATTAGTGGATGCTCTGCAGAGCAACTCCTTTAAATTGCAAAACCCTCTCAGCTTTAAAAATAAAGCTGTAGCTTGTTCATTAGGAGACAGCACGAAACTGGTGGTTAGCAACTATGCCAGCCCAGAAAAATCCAGGGAATGGTGCTTCCATTCCAACGGCCGAGAGAACTGGCTCCTCTGCAGATTCTCCTCCAGTTGGGATGGCACTGATGCTTCTAAGACCAAGCAAGGAACAAGCATTACGAAAAAATGCTCAATTTAAAACCAGTTCAATGCCCTGAACCAGCCCATCAGGCATCCCTGCAAGTAGTTTACCAGCGCAATTATTTTAGTGATGCAAGAGCTGCGTCAGCTGGCAGGGCTGCCAAAAGAGATGCTTCTTAAAACTGCACTGTCAGGAGAGACACAAAGCAAACCTCTGATCTCCGCGAGGCGTCTGCAGCTGAGAACAGCTGGGACACAACACAATCTTGAAGGATACTTGGAAGAACAGGCTTTATTTTTCTGCCCAGGAGGGCAGAAGTTGAGAGCAGGCAGTGTCACCATCCACAACTTACTACCTGAAAGCCTTGATTGTGCAGAGATCATTATTTCCCTGGAGACCTCTCTGCGGAGACATCTCTACCTCTCCCCCGCTGCACGTGCCCTTGCTCTGCGATGCTACAGCTGGGTTAACAGCCACCAGCTACAGCCTGACACACACACAAAACCCCAAAGGGTGATAATCTGTGCTAAAAGAAACGGGAGAGTATGGAAGCTCAGCTCTAAGTCATTGCAGTGGTTGGTCACTGCCTAGGAAGGTGAGATATATTGTGCCTGGGGAACATCAAAGGGAAATTCAGGCACAAAATGAGCATAATGCCACATGACAACTTTATCTCCCCAGATTGAAGGGCCATAAAGGAGAAGATTCCTGACGTGATAACAGCAACGACTAAGAATAAGAATGGTATTTTGAAAGGCAGATATCCTAAAGGCTGTTCAAGCTTGGGCTTGCACAGCAAAACTTGGAAGCATGGCAGGGACTACAGCAAAATCCCCACTGGGACGCTGGCCTCTCACCCAAGACTGCTGCAACCCAACTCCCACAGAAAATACGAAGCAGCAGCAGGTCAAAATACATATTCCTGACCAAATCCTCATAATCAGAGAGGACTGCCACTCACTGCACGCAAACAGACATGCCAGATATGGGACTCCAGGCCAGCGCAAATAACCTCATGAAGAGGCTTTCAAGCTCTTGTGAACTTTAAGAAGACCCGTTTGGATGCTTCATAAGCAGAAATATTCCGTGGTTGTAAAAACAAATCTCCAAGCAATAAAAGGAATCCTGTTAAAAAAATAGTTTGAAAACATTTTTTTTTTTTTGCTGGGAAAGTGGATCTGTCCAGGTGAACTGGACATTTTCTGACCACCTACTCCTCTGCAGCATTTACAGCATCATATCACACCTGATTCTTGAATCTGAAAAATACATTTTCCCTTTTCACTTTGACACTGAAAGGAAAGAATGAGGGGAAAGACTGGTGCTCCGCTCAGGGCTGCAAGGGGCAGATTGCTGCAGGATGGCTCTCACTGCAGCTGCTCCCCAAACCCTCTCTCAGGAATGAGGGGAGAGGAGAGTCTCCCACCTTGCAGCAAAACGGCTCCGCTGCTTGTGAAATGTGTTATTTTGCAGTTGCCAAACTGAGCCCTGTAAGGCAGAGCCCTGTGCCGAAGCTGCACCAGCACCAGCTTCACTTTACCTTAACTGGCCAACGTGTGCTTTGTGGCAGGTCAGGAGCTGCTACGTAAGCACCTGATTTGTCCCCGAAGCGGAGGCAGAGCAATAACCAGAACGGCCCTCCCAGAATAAGATGTCCCAGATTGCGAATCAGAAGGATTCTGAAGGAATCTGAAGGAATTCTGAAGGAATCTGAAGGATCTCATTCCTCTGTGAAACCTAGTTGAGAAGCTGGTTGGCACTTGGCACTCTGGGTGAGGAATACACGTCCCCACTTCAGGGGAGCCTGAAGACAACACCAAGTGCTTAATGGACTATCCACGCTGATTGCTTAATGCTTCATCTTTCCTCTCCAGGCAGACCTTTATGGCAAATGTGAAAGTCAAAAGGTAAAAGGTAAAGGAGATTTGAGAAATGAGTTTCTTAACTTCTTGGGGGTGCTGAATAGTTGTTGTGCTGCCTGGTAGTATCAGTTTGCACCCCTGATCTTGCCCAAAAGACAGGAAGACATTACAGCCTATGCTACCACTAACTGATGACATGAACAGGTGGCTCTGGTGGCCTGAGGTGTGACAAATACAGAGGTCCCAAAAGCAAAGGGCCTAATTTGAGGGATCCTTGGTGATCACAACATTAAGAGGGAGGAGAACCAAACACCCCTGCTCAAGCCTTTAACCCGTGACATCCTTCCAGGCACAAAAGGGACGTGGAGAAACACGGGGTGCCCGTCGCGACTGTGCGTACCCATCAGTTCCCAAGGTCTGGCTCAGACTCGGAGGAGGTTTTGCTCTGAGTGCCAGTGCAAAGGCTAAGGGGACGGGAGCCTTCGAGGGCATCACGATTCCCTGCGCAAGGCCAAGCAGAGACTTCTCTCCTTTCCTGGAGCCCAGGAGAGCTCACCCCAGCAGGGAGCAGCAGCCAGGCAGCCCGACGCTCGTGCTTAGTTTGCTAAGTTTTGCTCAGGGCACTTGACACTTCTTTGCTTTAGTTTCTGACTCAACTCTTCTATCCTTCCAGCTCTCATCTCACATGACTCCTGCTGCAACCATGTGACGCCACCTCCTTCAGTCCCCAGATTTTGTCCCTTGCGGCTGAGTCATTGCCCTGAACAGCTTTCCCAGCACTGGGCTATCGGCAGGAAAGTGGAATAAGCAGAACGAGCTCCAGATAACCCCAATCAGCACGGAGCAGCCGGGAGCAGCCAGGATGGAGACGGTCCAGCCGCGTCCCGGGAGTCCATCTCGCTTCCTCTTTCCATGTGGAGATCCACGCGCAGCCTGGTCAGTGCCAAAAGCGGTATGTAAAGGCAGACTCTCGCAGGACACAAACTCTGCAGAGCTCGTGTTGAATCTGGAGACACCAGCAAACTCCGATGTTGTAAAGCCCAATCGAAAACTCCTGCTCTGCAGCATAGGGGCACCCATGATTTTGGATGTAGGAAAAAATGTGTGGGTTTTTACTTAGGAAGTTGAGACATTTTGGCTTCATCCTTAGGCAGGTTGGTGGCACCAGCTGAACTCCTTCCTTCTCCCAAGAGCTGGTGGCCCAAGACACACAAAACGCATACCTCAGCTCCAGCAATTAAAGTAATAAGCAATCAAATATACATTCTTACAACTAGGAATTAAGCAACCCTCTTGACCTCACCTGCAGCAAACCAACAGCCAGGAAACCAACAACCTGCAGCAAACCAGCAGCCCGCTGCGCGCTTCCAGGTGGAGTTACACATCTGGGCACGTCAGGTGCTGTTTATACGTGCCAAGTGATTCTTCAGTTTATGTGGCCTCGGATATAAACACTGTGTTGTCCACAGCACTGAAGCAAAGTACATAATTGGCAGCAGGGGAAATGCTCCCAGATAAAATGTTTATTCTGAAGAGTCTTTATTGAGAAGCTCTACTTTAGTATTCCATAAAAGTGTGTTCAGCCTTTACTTTCAAAAATGTTAAATGCAGTTTCAGCATCTGGTCAGGAACAGAATGCTAATAAAAAAAAAAGCAAGTAGTTTGTGTCTAAGCTAAGGTTCTGTTCAAATACCCCAGCAAGGAATATTTTTGTTTCCAGTTGCTTATTGTTACTGGTATTAAAATCTAACAGGTGTTTAAACAAATTACACAGACAAGAAGAAGCTCTGAAGTCTGACAACTCCAAGTAAGGAGAAAACTGCTTCACAACAAAATAACCGCCCCAAAAACCCAGGCCAGCCTGGAGGAATCCCGGCTGAGGAATGTTAACCCGGCTGGTGATTCCAGTGACAAACACGGTGACACCCAGGGGAGCAATTGCAATAAGCGTCTGATCTGCCTCCACTGGAAACATCTATCCCAGCTTCAAAACAATATGCCACTCAAACAGAACAAACCCTACCTGACACGTACAGAAATTACTGATGTTTGTCACGTCTAAACACATTTCTGGACAAAATTAAACAAGTGTGTCTTGCCTTCATCTACTCTTTTCAAGGGAAAATACTATCTAGCAGCTTAAGAAGTAAGTCCTTGTAGTCTGTTTCTGTCACTTTTTCATAAAAAGAGAGTTCTGGGCACTTGTAAACTGTGAAAACCATTATTTTTTTTTAAATGGCATCTAGATTCTTGGTGGATTTTGCTGGCAGTTACGTTCGCAGCTTTGAAGTTGTGTCTAGGTCTGTCATTTGGTAAGGCCGTTGATGGGTGCCTGGGGTGCTTTGTCCTCCAGGAGGCTATTTTCCTTTAATTCATCTCTGATTAGAAGCAATTTATGCATTTTCGTCTGTTTTATGTAAAGATCAAAGGGATCACGGATCCCAACGCTGACCCTATTATAGGCAAAAGAGGCAGGCTGCACATTCTTGTTTGCTCGCAGTTTAAGCCTTAAAAAGCACCCGTTTATGCTGCTCAGTTCTTGGTATATCTCCCATAAGCCAGCATTTACACGGAAACCAAGCAGTACCAAGAGTCTTGCATTTAAAGAGCGATGTTTGTTTTTAGATTTATATAGAACAATTTAAATTTATATAGAACGTTTTTGTAGTGAAATTCCCTTTTTCAAATCTTCTAAGACAGCCATTTGCTCAGTGAGAATAGAGAGATAAATTATTACGTTCAATATAACACAGCTTATAATACAGTTTTTAATGTTACCATTAATGCTAATTCATGATAATTCACCTAATCAAACTGAGCTGCATCAGAAAACTCTTTCAATCCTTTCTCAATTTTGTTTCCACCTTCAAGTTACAATAATGCAAAAGATTGATCTTTAAGCAATTTCTATGGAATTTTGCATGACACAAAGATGGCTTTAAAAAGAATCAACAGAATCAATATTCAGTAGCCATTGGTATCAATGGCATTGTCATTGCCTCCCTCAACACAACGTCAAAACGCCGAAACAACCCACATTTTAAATGAAAGAAGCTACATAAGGAAGTTTTGATTTTATTGTATTACTGTATTTTAAGCAAATTTGGTATGTATGCCAGCAGCTATGTTGAGAAGGCCAAGTTCTTCCTTCTGCTTCAGCAGTGGTGTGCGAAACACTGAGAAATGTGACCATCAGCAGATAGAAGGGGAAAAAACCCACTCCAATATCCCTATGTGGAAAAGGCATGGAAGCCTCTGGGAAAACTTCTAAGTGGCAGCATGAGCAGCACAAGGCCTGCCAAGCTGGGTTTATCATTTTAAGGACAAAGAATCAAGACTGTAGTTGGTGAGTGATGCCTCAGAGTGCAATAGGAGTACAAGAAAGTTCTAGTGAAAATAAACAGAACAAACCAAAACCAAGAGCAGTATGTTTTATTTTTGTAATCAAGATAATCCTAAAGAGACAAGAACATTCTGAATTTGTATGTTGAAAAACAGTAAAAATGGCCACTACTTTGTAAAGGTCTCCAACTTTCTCCTCCAGGCTCAAATTTGTGCTCAACCCGAGTTACCACAGACCATATAAATATTCTTGTTTCTTATGTAAATCCTTACTGTTCTATTTCTTAAACTTGTTACGGTTTCTGTGTGTTTTTTAAGATAATCTTAAGTGTACTGTGGTAGTCCCAGGCATTTGTGCGCCTCCCAGTTGAATACACTGGAGCCTTGAGCAAAAAGTTGACATCCATTATAATGTAAAGCCCATTTTTTCTCTATTTTTCAACACATCAGACCTAACCGACTTGTTAGAGCTACGCGGATAACCAGATAACCAACAGTGGGCCTAGGTTTGTTCAAAGTTTTCTCCTCCACCTCTTCTGCACACATGAAGGCAACAAGTGCACCCTGCAGACCCCCAGGCACACGTATCTGCTACAAATATTGCTGCTGCGATTGCCACCAGCTGAAAGTTAGAGCCACCACTGATCATAGCACTAAAAAAAAAATGTTGCTACATGGCGAATTGCGAAGAACAAGAATTCACTATTTATTTTCCAGATGGTTTCTGAAGGTATCAGCACTGGCCCCTTGATCCTGTGAAGGACATGCAGAAGATTCACTAAAAAAACTTCACCTGTAGTATTGGGTGTTGTAACAAAACCTTTACAAGAAAGTAATATTTAATTCGTACTTTTATATCCTCACACAAGACTACTAAATAGACGATATTTATTTAGATACCTGAATTGAACGGAATACTACATTTCCCACTTCGCTTGAATCTTCCAAAGGATTTTTAGGTGCCTCTGCTATCGCTTGCAGGGTCACTTTGCTGCAGAAGTGCACAAGGTAAATGTCCACGGTGGTTTTAGGCTAAGAACACGGGTATCATAAAAGCAGCAGTTCCCATTCAGCTTGCCAAGGTGCCTGAAGAATTACTTAGTTTCAGCTCTAGTTGCTCAGAAGACATTTGCTACCAGTTACTGTTGTTAATTATAGGACAGTTTTTGTTTTGATTTTTCTGTTTAATAGATTCCAGATGAACCAGACCAAGAACATGACACACATTTCTTACAGGTCGTCAAGTAGTAACAAGTTTGGATACTACCGTTCCGGATAAAAATGGCATAAAGTCCATGAGGAACCGTGCTCTATAGTCTACTTGGAAGCTCCTAAAGCATCTATTGCAGTGGTTACCATAAAGCACAGTTAGGAAATCATTGGTGCTAAATGAGAAATCAATTGCAAGGGCAAAACACAGCTCCAGAGCAGGCAGTGTTGTCTGAACAATATTCAGCTAGTATATATACTGGCTGAGCATTCAGCACAAAGAACATGGAGAAAAAGCACTATTTTTTTTTTTTTAAAAGCGCCTATATGACAATTTAAGAAATAATTACAGTGAAGAACCTCAGGCTCTCAATCTTGTTCAAAAGAAACAATTGAGCTCTCTGAAAAAGTGTCTGAATTTGAGACAAATTATAAGAAATAAGCAGCTATAGGGAAAGAACTACCACCAGCAGAGAAAATGCAATTAGAAGAGATTTTAAATTTGAATGGGCAAGGAAACATGATGTACTTTGGGGTGAACATTCCAGGACATATAGGGAAACTGCACAAAATGAAAATTACACGCTGCTTTTAAAGGACACAAAAATTACCTTGAGAAAACAGGCAAACTTCCAATCTCATTCCTTGGGAACGGTGATCCTTTTCCTTCCTCAGGTCCAATCAATCCCCTCTCTAGGGATCCCTTTAATGGCACCAAGGGACATATAACCAAATTTATATGGTAAAGGAAAGAGGGAAACTGCCCAAGGCCGAAAGAAAGATCCTAGTCAAAGGAGGGGGAGAAGAAGAAGAGAAGGAGCCTTTGCGCTCAGAAAATGGTTAGAAGGTCACACGCATAAAGGACTGGTCAGATCTGTAGCAGAAACTCAGGGCCTATTATCACTTCACAGGAATCAAGCAGAAAAAATACCTTGGAATGTATTGCAATCTAAAAGGACATATATGAAATTGTCTATGTAACGAAAAATTAAAGTGTTTTTTTGTTGTTTGTTTTTGTTTGTTTATTTGTTTTTTAGTATTACTTCATGCTCCTTAGAAGCCCTGAAAAGGCTTCCTTGGATTTTTCCCTGAACTGCCAGACCAAGGCATGTGCTGAAAGGCAAAAACAGGTGGCTTGACTGGTGTTAGTTAATAAGAGGAGCAAAATTTGTCTGCTGAAGGTGGTTGGCCTGATTTTGTTCTTGTGGAATCTAGAAGTTCACTCCAAAAATCCTGCGGAAAAACTTGGCATTCGCATCTTATAATTAAGTGGAAGATAAATTACCTAGCTAGTCTCAGTGAAGAAAGATTGTGCAGTTTGTTTCCACATTGCCATGAGGTATGATCTAATGCTTCTGCTTATTTTAAATCTTGTTTCAAAAATAAAGAGAATTAGCTTTACCATGATGCACACGTAATGCTGAAGAGCACCTCTGCAACATAGAGCCTGATTAATTGTAGACAAAACTAGACTGCGCTCAATATTAATGCCTCTAAGAGCCTCCTCTCGAGCACGGGTGCTTCGAGCTCGCGGCGTGCCAGCGAGGGCCCTTGGCCTTGGCTCCAGGTCACCAACCGCGGCGACACCGGGCACAGCTGCACCGACGTGGGCAACGAGAGACGCCCCAGGCTGCCGGAGCGAGGGCAGCTCAGCAGCTCTGCCCACCCCAAGCCACAAGGGAGCCAAGGGCCACCATGGGATTGGATTAAACCCCTTAACTCGCCCAGCTCCACCTTGCAGAGGGGCAAACTATCCAAAAAACCCATCTCCGGTGGCTCCTGGAAAAACATGCCACAAAGGACTTCCACAGCAACAGACACAAGGACATGGATGGGAGACCAGATCTCTGCACTCTGCCTGTTTTGACAAGGAATAGCAGTGATTTGGACAAAACCATCTCTCTCTATAGTGCCTTCTGTAAAACGATGAAATCAATACCATGATCTACACAACATTGTCTGCCCAGCCGTAGGTTTAGACTCCCCATCCCTCAAACTTTGCACGCGACATAATTTTCACTTACATTCCCTGTCAAAAAGCTGAATCCCTCTTCTGTTAACCCACTGCAGACAAAAATCAACGTCTTCATCCTGAAATGTTTGTGTAAACAAATCTCTCTGAGGAAGGTTTTGCAGGCTTCAGTCTTTCATTTAAGTTATGCACATGCTCGTATGCAATTTAATGCAGCTACTTCTACCAGAACTTGGGAAGTATTTCAGGTTCTTTAGAGTATTCCATACTGCAAAATACCAGGGGTTAGACTGACCTTCTTTCACACTAAGCCTGAGAAAACAGTTTGGAAAAACTCAGGGATATGGAGTGGCCTGGAAAATTACATCATCCAACAGTCTAGTGAAGTTGCAACAGAATTTGATACATCAATACTATAATCATCACACTGAAAAGAAAAAAAAAGATGCTTGTATGTTTTTATAAAGGATTGATCCCTACTTGATTGCTCAGATGTATGGGTAACTGACTTGCATACTATGCACTGCAGCCGTCCCAACACAAACACAGATGTGGTGAAGATCTGTTGTTTGGAGGGGTGTTACTGTAGGAGAGCCTAAGTCTTTCCTTTACAAATCAAATAGCCTCAAGAAAAATGGACATTCAGTGGTCATTT
>JAWLRI010000446.1:630395-664377 GCA_034781795.1 Crypturellus tataupa | reverse complement strand
TGGGCGGGAAGGGGCCCCGCCATGGCGCCGACTGCCCCGCGGCCGCTGCGCTGAGGGGGCGGCTGCGCGCGTCCCTCGGGCTCCGGGAGGCCGCAAGGCCCCGGGTGACCTTCTTCCGCGGCCGGGCTACGCGAGTGCCCCGTCCTGAGCTTCACCCCGCTTGCAAGGGCTTGGGGGGCAGTTCCCGTGTGTGTTAGTCATCTCCGCCTGCAGAGGGTTCTCCTCGCTGTGCTCTGACCCTGCTTGCTCTCAAGCTCTTCGGGTAGGTTCCCCAGGTTGCCAAAGGGCCTCTGGGTATCCCCGAGGTCAGACAAATGATGGGAAGGACTTTGGTTTCCTGCGGCTTGTGACTATTGCTGCTTTTGTGGGGGGATATATATACACATGTATGTGCACCCTCGGGAGCTTGTGCACGAGCCTCTGCTCCCCTCTGCAATTGCAAAAACCTCCCCAACTCTACACTTCGTGCCCTCTTATTCTGACATCTGCTTTGCTTTTGGTGCTTTGCTTTAGAGAAGATACTTGTGTGCTTTAGCACTTGTCCAATTATTTCAGCTGTACTTCAGTCTGTGAGCCTTGATTATACTGTCTTTCCACTCTTCTTTTATCTCAAACATTGACCTTAAAGGGTGACCACAACACAACAAACTTTATTTTGGACTTCAGCTTTCATTACCTTGACTGCTGTGAATTTGTTGGTCCTCACGAGAACCTGTGGTTGAAAATGCTACTTTAATGTATTTCTTATCTTTCTTTTTTTTTTTTTTTTCTTTTTTTTTTGGGGTGTTGGGGGGGTGGGAGGCATAGTGATGGTTTTGTTTTAGAATGTCATTGTTTTACTTTCTGTATTTCAATTATTCTTCCCACTGTATTGTGGGAAAGCATTAAACTTCTGAAACAGCCATGTGTCTCCTGATGTAGTTGCTATTAACTAAATGAAAGGGAAAACATTTTCAAAGGGCACCTATCTGAAGGTCATTTCCTAAGGAAAGAAACCTTCTGGAATTCTGTCTATGCACCGTGCTGCTGCTGGGCTTACTGAAATGCACAGCTCTCTTGCTGATACTTTCTCCTGCATTTCCAAATACTTTTATGGTGTCTGCAACCTTGCTGTAAAGAGAGAGGGGCAAAAGTTTGTTCAGCAGCCTCTAAATTGCTGAAGAAATACTAAAAAGAATGCAAAGCATTTTTCCATCAAGGTCACTTGGTTGACTTTAATGTTTAATAATAATGCTAAGATGATTGCATTCTGCAGGCATAATGTTTAGTAATTATATCTGAGTGGAATTTTTTTCACTTGTGTAGATTGAATGTAGACCTCTTGGTATCCTATATCTCCTGATAGATTGGGGATTGCTTAATACTACTCTTACTGACCTTTGTAGCCTCCTGAAACATAGTCAGCTTTTTTAGAAGGCCTGTTTTACAGTGTAGTAAACACTGTTGTGCATGAGACAAATATTGTAGCTCCGCTACTACCATAGTAATCAGAAATAATTTAGTCATTTGGGTTCTTAAGCCAAAACAAATGAAGAAAAAAGTCATTCAACTTGCAACTTCATCATTTGATGTTATAAGGTCTAATCTTAGCTATGATAATTTAGGGAGGAAAGACGTATGTGTGAATTAAGGGGAATTAGATATATCGGGATGCGGTCTCTTAAAACTTTTTAAAATTATATATCTGATATATGCAAACTGGGAAGAGTATGTAGTTTGAAACTGTATAATTCAGTTTGGTTTAGTTTATATCTTACTGTGAGTGAAGGTCACCTCTTGCAGTTACCAGAGCGTGAAAGAATTCTTATCTAAGCCTCATGTAGGAGCCAAGTCCTGGATTAAAATGCCTGAACATGAATGCATGGAACTGCTGTGAGAAGAGAAAGAACTTGAATATCATAGGTACACTGTCAACTTGAGAGCTGAGCACTCCCTTTCCTCCAAAAGCGGCCCCAGATAATCGGTAGTACCAATTCTTATATATGATGGAAGTACCATTCTTAATAATTACATAAATAACTGTTGTAACTGGTAGTTATTTAATAAAGTATTTAAGAACCATCCTTGTAGTGTAGGGGGGGAAAAAAAACATCACTGAGCTCCAGATTTGAGAATTTAGTGGTTTAACTTAATCACTTATACTGTAATTTTACTTAGCGTAAGACCAAGTGGCCTAGTTGGCCTCTTTTTCTGTTTCTAGCTGGCCTCGTTTTTATGATTATCTAACACTAGCATGATGCAGCTGTGCTTGGCAGGGTGAACACTACAGTGAAAATGCACTCAAATCTGGAAGTAATTTTCCCACAAGTATCAGTGGCAGGAATGCTCCCAGTCTGGAGATTGCGTGGTCCAGCCTGGTATCAACTTTTGCCAACACTAGATCCATGCTCCAAGGATGGAGATCACCCAAACTGTGGGTAACTTGTTCCAGTGCTGCAGCACTGCACTAGTCAAGATTTTTTTGTCTTCAAGCTGAACCTTCCAAGCTGCAGTCTGTGGCAGTGTCACCTTTGTAACCCTCCCTGAGGAAGCAGGGGGCTGCTGTTGCGTGTCCAGATGTCCTCTGCCTTTCCAGAGTGTGTCCAGCTCCCTCAAGGTCATCTTGTTGATGTTCTTAAGGCCCCTAACCATCTACATCTGGATCCAGATGACCATCATGTAATTATTTGGGAAAAAAAATGAACATGGAATCCCAGCAGACTAGTCAGAGCTTTTTTGTGTGTGTTTTACTGCAATCTGCCCTGGCCCTATTGCAACGGGGGGAAAAGAAAAGGGGGGGTCATGAAAAGAGCAGGCTTCCAAAGTATTGGGTTATGAATATCCTTTGGCCTACTTTGTTTTGTTAATAGTAACTAAGATGTAGTGTTTCCTAAGTCTTAGTTCTGATTAACAAAGTAGACTGACTATAGAATAGGACATAGTTTTTCTAAGTCGTTTGGAATTCTGGGTCATTTTGGTAATGGATGGTTATGTTATGGATGTTATGTTATAGACAAATACACGCTAGCTTTTGTCCATGGATTGACTAAATTGCTGTGTAACAGTTTAGTGAGGCAGGGATTTCAAGTTTACTGGATTCCTTGGCTTACGACATTCAGTAGGTTTTCTCTGACAAATCAGCATTCAAAATGCATAACAGAAAGAATCCTCAATATTGAAAGAATCAGAAAATCGGCAAAGTGTGACAGCTTGCAAAGTAAGTTTGAAGTACGGAAGCCATCATATAATCCCATGAGTGGGTGCATGTTACCAGTGCTTATGCCAAAAGGACATTGTTCGAAGGATTTTCTTTTTTAAGAAGGAAAGAGCAAATTAATTTTAATTTATGACATTTTGGAAGCTTTTCCAGGGGCACTTTTTGTTAGTACCTTTTTGCAGGTATGGTCCGCTCCTGATGAAGACAGGTAAGAGCCACTGGTGGTTCCAGCAGAATAGAAACAGGACCCTAGGAACTTGCTGTATTCCACAGCTGAGCACATGCTTTCATCCAGAGTAAATAATTTGAACTGTTTCTTTAGTGGCCATTAATTTTTACAGCTCTCAAACTAGGTGACAGTGTACTGTGTGAAAGGGGGTGAACTTTGGTTGTCCTCTCTTGCAGGCTGAGCCGATCAGAGTCCTGGTGACTGGAGCTGCTGGGCAGATTGCTTATTCCCTGCTCTACAGCATTGCCAAGGGAGATGTCTTTGGCAAAGAACAGGTAACTGCCACGCTGAATTATCACCTGTCTCTCCTACACCATACAGTGGACTAACGTCAGCTTTGCAATCTCTAAGAAACATGTTTTCTTGTAAGTTTTCAGAATGATTTTCTTATGGGTTTTCAGAACAGTTTACCGATATGCAAGTAACTTATTCTTTGAGTAGAGAAAATGAGTCTTGCTATATGTTTTGCAAACTTTTAAGTTGCTAGTCATACTGATTTTTTTCTTTTTTTTTATAAATGGATTTTAAGTTGCTATACGTTACACAGGTTATCTTTAGAAACTTTAACTTTAGAAAAAGTTAAATTCCTTTTAAAAGCAGATGACTGTAATTCAGACTAAACCATTCCTTTCTTTACAGCCTCTCATTCTTGTGCTGCTGGACATCACTCCCATGATGACTGTACTGGAAGGTGTAGTGATGGAGCTGCAGGATTGTGCTCTACCACTGCTCAGAGGTGGCCAGATTTTTTTTCTTGTATCTATAATATGTTCACATACAACTACTTAGCTTCTATATCGCTGCAGCCAATGTTAGGTAGACAGACCTATTAGATGATGCTTTCATGGTTTTGCATTTTATGGAAGATAACTTTAACTCTGTCCGCAAATTACAAATAATGTTACCTCTCCAAATATCGAGCTTTATATAGAGAACTCTAAATGTCTACCTTTTGACTTTTATCATCTATTTCTAGGTTGTAAGTTTTGCATCTGGCAAATTCTCAGGTGATTGTCTCTATATATTGTATTTGGTCATAGCGGTAAAATAACTTTTTATTGTTGTATCTACCTACATGCTTTTGCTAAATCAAAAATCTTAAGTCTTCAGAGATGTCTTGTGAAAGAAGACACAGAGAGCAAAATACCTCATCAATCATCATGTAAACAAGCTAAGTTCTTATAGTCTAAAGAAGTGCAGGAAAGGGAGTCAGTAGATGCTCCTGAAGTTAATAGGGTAGCTACAATACGCACTGTTATACACATTAATGTACTTCAATTTGAAGTGTTATGGGAGAGGAAAATTTTCATTTTTGTTAGTACTTGCCACTAAAAAATAATAATGAACACACGTGTGTACCTATATATTTAAAGAGGGAGAGAAAAAAGATGTCTTTTGATACAGGACTTTCTGCTGTGTTTTCAGAATTTATATTTAAAATTTTAGATGTAGTTTCTTAATTTGTCCATACAAATATTTATCAATGACAGATATTTAGTCAATGGAGTTAAGGCCAAATGACTGTACTTAATATGTTTGGATGGGGGGTGGTGTTGCTGATGTCAAATCAGGTTATATATTATTTATGAACCAAAGAACAATCCAATGAATTTTTGCCATAAGTACTTATCCTATTTATTTTTTTTCTCCCATTTCCTTTTCTTAGAGGTCATTTCAACAGACAAGGAGGAAGTTGCTTTCAAAGATCTTGACATAGCAATTCTGGTTGGCTCCATGCCAAGAAGAGAGGGCATGGAGAGAAAGGATTTACTCAAGGCAAATGTGAAAATTTTCAAGTCTCAGGGTGCAGCCTTGGACAAGTATGCTAAAAAGACTGTCAAGGTGAATATAGAAACTGAATTTTAAATGCTTTAAAGAGTCACATAAAGAATACGTTGTAGACTGGTGCCCTTTAAGTACAGTCCTATTCTGTACTTGTATTCCTTTCCTTTAATCGTGAGTATGGAGTATTCTCTGGAGCTCAGTGGGATAATAGCTTAAATATGTAGCTGATTTAGTCCTAAATACATTCACTGACAGAAGGTGAAGTTGTTCAGCATTCTTAAAAAATGCTTTCTGCTTGTTATGCCTTACCTGGGAGAACTAAATTATCCACATGAAATCTCCTACTTTATGTTAAAGTCAAAGATACATACAATGACCCTTAACTTCAGTTTCAATATGGAATAACAGTTGCAAAAAAGGGCGTTGTTTAGGTCTTGGTCTTTAATGCAGCACTAGAAGCTTTTAATTGTTCTCTGTCAGATTCCTTCAGCACAGTTAATGGGATCATGTGGCTGCTCTCCCACTGCTCTTAATCTCAGACCCAGACTCCAACTGTGCTTTGTTAATGTCTACTTGCTCTGCTCATGAACTCCCTACTGATTCTAAAGACTTGTTTGCTTCCTCATACAGTTGAGATAAAAACTATCACTGTGGCTATTGCAGAGTAAGCGAAAATTAACTGAATTCCTTTTCAAAAGGGAAATACAAAGGGAGGTTTGTGATTAGTTTGTGTGATTGAGATTGTATGGAGTTGGATGTTAATCATTTGAGGCACGTTAGTAGATGAAGGAAGAATCAGAAAATCAGTTTCCCATAGTAATAAATGGATCCAAGTTCAGGCCTGGTACTTCAAAATGGCTATGAATATTGAGATAAGCAACTGTTCTGGCCTTCTTTTTAATTATAGAGCAGTTTTTTATCTATATGTATTATATATATATGTATAATGACAGCCAGCTGAGCAACCTTCTATAATAAGGTGATGGCTAAGTCACTGTGGGTTGGCTGGTGTCATATTTGAAAACAATATTATAAAGAAAACACCTAGTTGGAAAGTACTTTAGTACACTTACAGAAAATTCAGCGACTGTAAACAGCATATACGTAGGACAATCTTGAAGACATCAAGGGATTTGGAAAACTTTGAAGGCAGAGCTATGGCTTGCATACTGATTTTTTTCTATATTTCACTTAAGAGAATCATTTTACAGAAATAGCAGTTTGACCAAATATTGATTTATTTTTGCTTCTTTATCTTTCCCGATTTGTTTTCCCCTTTGTTTCCATCTTTAGGTTGTGGTAGTTGGGAATCCAGCTAATACTAACTGCCTAATTGCTTCGAAGTCTGCCCCCTCAATACCAAAGGAAAACTTCAGCTGTTTAACTCGCCTAGATCACAACAGGGCTAAATCTCAGGTAAAACAAACAAAAACTATTCAAGACAGAATGTTTCCTCATGTTGCTGCTAAATAGAAACAGAGCAATGCTCTCAAAGAAACCATGAGTTGAGAAGCTGAAGTTAATAGAATCAACTTTTTTATTTTTTTATTTTTTTAATCCTTATTAGATTGCCCTGAAACTTGGTGTGACTGCTAATGATGTGAAGAATGTCATCATCTGGGGGAACCACTCCTCCACTCAATATCCAGATGTTAACCATGCAAAGGTAAATGTGAAAGGAAAGGAAGTTGGAGTTTATGAAGCTATAAAAGATGACAGCTGGCTGAAGGGAGACTTTATCCTGGTAAGTTTTTTTTTTTTTTTTTAGTGTTCTTTCTGCACCGCTGTTTTCTCTTCAATTCATTTTAAAAAATTACTGTAAACTATATAAACAGACTTAGTGAAGCAGCTCTTCTACAACAAATTGTCTCAAGGCTTGTCTGTGCTATTGAAAAAACACATTATGGAACTTATGTTAATAGAGAAATGTGTTTAGGATGCTAATACTGTTCAGTAAAATAATGAGTCACAACTAAGCTAAGACCAACATTATCTGACATACAGGCACTACTGATGGTTCACTTTAGTGAAGGCTGCACTTCTCTCTTCACCCTCCAAATCTGCATCTATGGCCTCTCCAATAGCATTTCTTAAAAATAATCTAAAAAATCTAGGAAACACATGCAAGTGTTGTAATGACTCTTCCTTCTGTGGTGGGAGGCAGGTACATCTAGGTATAGTGGAGTGCTAGTCTCTGCTAGAGTGGTTTGCTCACAAAGAGTTTTCATAATTGCTCCTTTCAGGGTTGGACTCTGGCTCACATAGAACCTTTTCATAATTTATTTAAAATCTACTAAAATTTCAGCAGCTATTCTGATTCTAAGTTCAGTTCTTAAATACAGTCTTGAGAACAGAGTTAGTTTCAAGAATCTTCAGGTATTAAATAAATTGTATGCATTAAATATCATAGGATGGAGACTAGCAAGTAGTTCCCTTGGCTTTTCAGCTAAAAAAACCTAAATCCCCTGCGTTACTCTACAAACTTTGTTACTGTTGACCTGTATCTAGTGTCCTGATGGCCCTTGCTTGAGAAATCTGGTAGCTTATGAGAGGCTGCTAGCTATAAAGTAAGTTTTAAAAACTAGCTAAGCCTATGAAACATTCCATTCTGCCCTGACTCTTAGAATTGTATTTTCTAGATTGCAAGCCATATTTATTTGCTGATAGAACTCTAACTTGACTAAGGAGTTTGTAAGGGGATCTTTTCTCACAGCATTTACTAACAGCATCTAGACCAATCCGTGGTTTTGCTGCTTAATGACTTGAAGGTTTTCTTTTTTTTTTGTTTTGTTTTGTTTTGTCTCTCTGAACTACAGACTGTTCAGCAACGTGGAGCAGCTGTTATCAAGGCCAGGAAGCTGTCCAGCGCCATGTCAGCTGCCAAAGCTATCTGTGATCATGTGAGAGACATCTGGTTTGGCACTCCAGCGGTAAGATGTAGCACTTGAGTAAGAGCTTGTTTGCCTAATACCTGTGCCTTTGACCTCAGGGTATGTGTGAGGAGGGAAGAATCAGTTTTCCTGGAATAAAGTGTCATAGAAAATGTTTATATATATAAGCTGCTAGCTGTATATATATAAGTATATATATGTGTATACACGTGTGTGTGTGTGTGTGTGTGTGTGTGTGTGTGTGTGTGTAATATAGCTTCTAGCATGAAAAGTAACTTGGGTCTGACTCTTCTCTTTTCCAGGGGGAATTTGTTTCCATGGGAGTCATTTCTGATGGCAATTCTTATGGTGTCCCTGAAGATTTGCTCTATTCATTCCCTGTTGTAATTAAGGTAACTAGACCATAATTAAGACCAAGGATCTTCCGTAAGATCTAGGTGAACTGTCATATGAGCTTGTCAACACTAGTAAATGAAGGTGAACAACACTAATCACTATACTAAGATTCTAACTCAATTTTGCATTTCACTTTGAGCAAGCTAAGTTCTAAATTAACCAAACTCAAAATCCTCTTCACAGGTAGTGCTTTATTTCTTGTAGTGCCTACGCCGCAAAGTTAGCTTTGTGGAGCCTGCGTAATGCTTATCATCATGCCGACTTTTTCCCAAACAGGACAAGACCTGGAAGTTTGTTGAAGGTCTTCCTATCAATGATTTTTCTCGTGAGAAGATGGATTTGACTGCTAAAGAGCTAACTGAAGAGAAGGAGACTGCTGTGGAGTTCCTTTCTAGTGCATGACTAGATGATGGTGAATTACAAGATCAATTAAGAGTGGAAGAATCCAAAAGTCGTCTCTAAGTCGCTACCAAACACTATTAGTGTATTCAAGTCAACTGTCTGTGACAACTGTGCATTTTAAAGTTCATATGCTTACTGGTACTGCCGTGCCTATTGAGTTATTAGCAACGAGAATGTTCATAAGTAAACTAGTTTGTTGACCAAACTTTGTTCAATACTGTTAGCTTTTTGTGTATGATACAGAGCAATTATTTGCGTCAGTCTTGGCTATTAACGCACAAACTTGGTTCTGATTAGAACTTGGCACTATTGGAACATCCTAGCCTGTGATTGTTTTGCATCTTATCTGCTTAACTGAAAACGAAATCAAAATGCCAATAGTTCTCCTTAAGCTAGTACTTCAGTGAATCAAACCTCCCTGTGCACAAACAATTTCTGAGTGTATACTGTTCACTCTGGTTATGCTCTACAATATTTGTCAATAGAAATATTAAAAGATGCTTAATCACACAATGGTTACGAGTGGTCTGTGGCCCTTTATTTACACATTTTGGTTACATACCTGTTTCAGTTATGTACCCTGCTCACTATAGTAGTAGAGCTAAAAAAAGACTATTTTGAGAGGTAAGGAAACTAGATCTAAGCAGTTTTCTTGTCCAGCAGCCATTTATTGTCTTGCCCAAAGTTGTTCTATGTCAAAGTCAGGCTTAGGCTAAAAATGGTAGTGGGACAGATGTATCCTCCAATGCTACAATGAAAAAGCACTTCTAGCTTCAGTCAAAGGCAAAGCCTCTTGTGCCAGGAGATACCGACTCCTTTGCTCAAGTGAGGTTAATATACTTGCTTGCCTGTTCTACTCGTGCAGTCTCCAAATGTCTAACTGGAAGACGCCCTCCATCTGTATCATTCTGTAATTGCTCCCTTGCAAGCCGACAAGTAAATATTTCTGTAACTCTTCTCCTAGCTGCATGTCTTGCCTGTCTCATCTAGGTAAGATGGGGTTTGGTTTTCTTACAGGGTGCTAGGTTTTTCTAGTAGAAGATGGAGGACAGAAACTTAGAACCCAAGGAAGGAGTGCATATAAGCATTTTAAATACTATTTTGATTCTGAATGCAAATGCCTGTGATAGCAGGATTTAATAGTAAAGAACGTCCAGGATAAGATTCTGACCCTACTGCTCTACTACAAGTGTTTGTACTATGGATTTGATGCCTTTAAATGACAGTCAAGAAAGAACCATTTCCACCCAAAAAAAATCATGTGTAGAAGTTTTATCTGAACTTCAAACAATAGAAATGGTTTTGTTTGGGATTAATCAACTAAAATATAAAGGGAGAGCCATCAATAAAATCATCTTTAAATACAAAGTGTGTGACAGTGGCAAGGGTTTCATAACCTTACTGTGGCCATTAAGTGAAAATAATACAGTGGCAGAGCAGTATTTGTATAGTTGAAGAAAAATATCATTTTAAGAAACTGGAAAGTGTATTGCAGTGCAGACTACCTCAAGACAGAGCATGAAAGGTGAATGCTCTGGATGTTTATGAAGCAGCTATTCAAGAAACTATTCTCAGGCTCAGGAACAGACAAGAGATATATGCACTGTATCTATTTCAGCATGTCTGTATATGTTTTTTTTCCCCTCCTTCCTCTAAATCCTTAAGAGTTTATCCATGGAAAAAACATTTCCAACTGTCGTCTTTGGGTAATTTCCACAGAAAGTGGAGAGGTAGGGAAAGCTTGCACTGTGATGAGTGTCATCCTGTGTTCATACAATGCCAGAAAACGCCAGGTTCAGCAGGAGCCCAGGGACTGAAAGGCATTCATTCCAGTAATTTTCTCCATCACATTTTAAGACTGCGCATTTTGAAGTGAAGGTGATAGAAAATACCCTAATGCACTTTCTTACTCTTCTTTGAAAGGTAGAGGTTTATGAAAAGAAAAAGTACATACATCTGTGCCAAAAAACTAACCAATAAATCATACTGGTGCTGCAGTAGATTTTTTGCCATACCTTAATAACACTGCTGAAGGAAAGAAATCCTTCATTTGTTTTTAATCCTGAAAGTTATTCCTGTATGGTTGTTTGATGTTTCTTTTTTTCTCCTGGAGCCTTCTCCAGGAGACACTTTTTTTTTGCAGAGTGATGCTTTACAAAGGGAGCGATACACGCCGTGCTGCAAAATTCAACTTGGTCCCTGATCAACTATGACATATTTACCTAATCAAGTAAGCAGTTGATTCCAATGTGTTCCGCTCCTGTTGTGGGTTTTTATTTCCCCCAGGCTTCTACGACAAAAAATTTAACAGGAAATCTGATAAGCTCGTTGCTTGCAGGCTTAATTGGTTTGAGAGTTTGCAAGTAGTAGGTGGCTACTTAAGTGGTGGATGTTCTTTGTACTCATGTGTCTGCACTGATTTTATTTTATTTTGTTTTTTTCTTTTTTTCCCCATGTTTGGGTATGAACATGACCTAAAAGAAGCAGCTGAGAGAGCTGAGACAGCTTAGGGCTGTCTACAACTACGTAATGAGAGTGTGGAGGGAAAACAGATCCAGACCTTCTCAGAGATCTGAATTTTAAGAATTAGATTTACTCCTGGATTGTTTCTCCATGGGAAACTGAGAACCTTTAGGGTCCTGGCAGAGCTCATGCTTTGGCACTAGGGTCCTGGGAAAAGCTGGAGCCCGCTCAGCATAACGGGTACGTTTTCTCGTGTAGTCCCCGTGTGTCTGGCATGAGAAGGCCCTAGGAAATGCAGCAGATGGCAAATCTACCTTGATGCTGGTGAAGGCAACACTTACACGTGAGCTCATCTTCCTGTGCCTTCCAAAGGGTTTTCCATTTCCAGCAAGAATTCCTGTGATGACAGAAGAAGCAATGCTCTTGGCAGAAAGAACAAAAGATTTCAAGTTTTTCTTGTAGCTACTCCTTAAAGAAAACCAACAGCGATTGCAAGTGAAGCTAGAAACCCTAGGTCTTGTGAATGAGTCCAAACCAATGAATCTACCCTGATCCCCACAGAGACACACAGAAATCTGCACTTTGTTCATATTTATGAGGTATCTTTTCCAATCAGTAGGATTTGAAGCTTGCTCTATAGCAGAAAAGAAAACAGAATTGTTCAGATGCAGTGTGCACCTGGAAGGAGTGAGAAAATACTGAGGAAAGATCTCCTGAAACAGTTTATTAGCATTTTTTCCTTCTTTTGCAACTTACAGATGCATTTTCCGTTACAAATAGTAAGTCCTAGAAGTGGAGGTCAGATAAAATGAAACAGGCACTGTTGTAAATGTAACTCTTTGTAACTAAGAATTCAGACAATTATTTTGTGTTCAAATACCAAGTGCTTTTTTGAAAAGCACATGCCAACAATTTTAAAGTTGTAGCTTTATGGAGGCACTTGACATCTTATTGATTCAGAGTGAGAAAGGAGCAATGAGCTGCTTAAAATGAATACTTAAAATGAAGGTAAACAAATTTATGAGGAAACTGTAATCTTCGGCTGGGGTAGAAATAAGTCCCATCGTTTTGGTCTTGCAGATTCTCTTCTTGTGGCTATAAATCCCCTTGCATAGTTGTTGCTTCCGAACGTGCTAACCGCAGCTATCGAGTATTTTGCAGCTCAGTGCCACAAACAATTTGCCTGGAGGCCTCTGCCTGCTTTCTTTCAAAGCTGTAGTCGTGGTGCCCACGGGAGGGCTCACACACCGAGAGCTGCATCAAGGCAAGACAACTCCCATGGATGCTCTGAGCGTTCGCAGGCTCCTGGTGGAATGCACTGTATTAACAGAGCTCTTGCCCACTTAGGACTCCTCAGTATTTCGGACTTTGCACTGTAACCACTTAATATTCCTCAGCGGCAGCGAGCCCAGAATTCAGGCTGTCCTGCCCCCATTTCTCTCTTTTTTAATCCTGTTATTGCAGCTGAAGAATTTTGGAATAGAACAATTGACATGGAGAAGAGCTGTGCTCCCTCCCGGCAGATGGCACCAACACGTGTATTTGATGTACTCACACGCTCGCGTACGCTCCCGATCGGATAATGATGGAAAATCCACGTAGAGTTCAAAGGGCTGCGCTTACGAGACCAGAGCTGCCCGGTTACCACGAGGCTGCACGTAACCACGCAAAGGATTTTTTACAACTAGCTCCAAGAATTGATGGTGAATAACACGGTGAATAGGAAGGCGATGGTGAAGAGGAGCTTTTCTGTTGCTGTCGGCAGTGCGGGAGCTCGAACGCATCTGGCGGGCAGCTCCAGGCCGGCAGCTCGGGTGAGTTGCACCGAGCTCAACTCCGAATGCTGATTTGGCTTCAAAATGGATCCCAACGTCTAGCAAAGTGTAGTTTTGCAATCTGTTTCCTCCATTTTGACTTAGCTGTGGTATTTTGCCTTTGCTTGTGCATGTGTGCACTACTGCTGGACGCACCAACACCAAAGATGCAAAATCCAACCACTTTTGGAGTTTGTAAAGCAGCAGGACTGAGTTCTCAAATGTATCATATCCAGTACGGTCCCCTGTGGTGAAATGGTCGCTGGTTGTATTTATGCACATACCACTTTCCTTCCTCACAAGTGTTTCTGAGCAAACGCTGCATCTTTTTTAGACCAGGCGCCAGCCGCTCGCCCTGCCTGATGCGACCTTCATCACAAACACCGTCTGCGTCGACACCGCGATTTTCCAAGCCACGGGGACTAAAATCCTCTCAAGGCTTGAGAGACGTTCTACAACCCCACTAAGTTTCCCGAGAAGGAAGAAAACGCGGTGGTTTTCTACACGAAGGAAGCAGCAATGAGCGCTTTGAGCGCCGCTCAGACCGGCTAGTCCATGGCCGAGGTCCCGGCTCGCAGCGTGGCTCCCGCAGCGAGCGCGTGTCCGGCGGGGATGTCCTGCGACTGGGGACGTGCCGAGGGCCACGCAGCCGGAGAGGCACCATTTCTGTGCGCACGCTGCCATTGCGACCTGACAGGGCCCACAGGGCGGCCTGCGCCTCCCGTCCGCCATCTCACCAACTCACCGCCGCCATTTCATGGCCCCCGGCTCGCCGCCCTCATGTCCCTGCTTTAGTGGCTCCTCCGCTGCTTTTCCTGTCCAAATGCCCCCCACCTGCCCCAGGGAGGTTCTGCTTCAGGTAAGACAAATGTTGTCGCAGAGATTCGTATCCTAAGAGGGCGATTTAGCTAGTGGTGGTGCCCTGCACCGCCCCGCTAGTCAGAGCTCTGTGTGGTGTGGCCTAGGGTAGCACTGGAAACTTTAATTAGGTAGATAGGTAGGTAGATAGATCGATCGATCGATCGATCAGCCAGATTGCTGACAACACTGCTGATTGAAGAGGCAGTGGCGACCGTTCACCAGGATGGGCAATAACAGCGCATCTGTTTCTGTTTCTTCGCCTGCACAGAAGCAGCTGACACCTGGTATTCCTAGAACATGCTTCCGCGAGAGGCATTTTGCTCCGTTCCCTCTGTATGACAGAACTTACGTTTGCTCTAGCTCTTCACTGAAGTCAGCTGCGAGGGGAACAGCCGTTAGAGGGGTCTCTGCGGTTTTGGTAGCTGATCTGTGTACTAAAACACCAAACACATACTCAAATACAGAACACTCTTCCTTGCCTGTTCAATGTGTTTGCTCTACAGCGTAGCAAAGGCCAGGCCTTGGAGCAGGGTAATGTTCAACGGCGGCACTTGGCAGCTTTTGGGGCTCTGGCAGGTGGCTCTAGCAGACTGGTGGGTTGAACCATGTCAGGTCAAGGTCTTGTTCTCCCTCTTTGTGTCTGTTTGATGCTTGCGTTGGAGCTTCCCACTCCCAGCTCAGTGCCGGCAGAGTGGGACGCTGCACCTCCGCCACCTTCCTTCACAACCGTATGTTTTATGCCTGGCCAATCACCCTAAGTTGGCACTAAAAAGCACACAGCAAACTGCAGCGACTAGTCCACAAGTGGGTCTGGCAACTTTGCTGGAGGTGCAAAGCACGCAGGAAAATCCTTGCCTCGGGCTGCCTTGGCTTCTCCGTCAGGTAAATCGTTATCTGCTCCGACCTTCCTCCCGCTCACACTGCCGGACTGTCCACCAGCACCACCGCCAAGGGTGGCTGCTGGAAATGGGACGCGTGAGCATATGAACAGACGCGTACACATATATGTGTGAATAGCTGCCTATCAGTTGACTTTGAGGAGCGCTCGGGCGTGATTGTTATCGTGAGACCCGGTGGATGGAGCTGGTTTGTGGTTGTCTCAATGGAAGTTTCCCCTGCAGCTGCAGAATGCAGCATTTCCCCTATTTTCTAGTCTCCATCATTTATTATAAATAAGAAGTAACTATTTTGCTGCAAAAAAAACCTCTGTAAGTGGCAGAAACATGCATATTTTGCTCATGTTGAACTTCCCAGTTCAGGAAAACAGAAAATTTTGCCCACTGTGTCATTTGCTGATGTTTCCTTTATTACTCACTCTGGAAAGCGGAGGTTCTCCTGGAGTGCTGCCTATTATTGTTTTTGCTATGAGGAGCTCACTCTCTGCTAAGCTTTCTTCAGCCGAGAAGAAATTCTCTTTGATTTGCAGTGTCTGGGGAAAGCAGGACATGCAGATGGCTTGTTTTAAGGCTTCCCCCTCTCTAGCCTCCCAGCTCTTTGCTCCCAATCAGGTCTAGCTCCTAGAGCTTTGTTTTCTTTAATAGCAGGGCATCGCACATCTGCTTATCTTTCAGTCATCCCCCACACGCTCCTTGATCTGTTTTTATATTGCTTTTCCCCAGCTGAACTTTCTGAGTCAACACAGACCAAGTTCCTTCAGACCAATCCTCACTAGAGTCTTAGGACTCACTTGGAAAGGTGGTGTCTCTCCTTTACCCCTGCTTTGGGAGTGTTTTTGCCACTCTTAGGTTACTGCATTTTAGAAACGTGAACTTTGAGGCATGTTTGCAACTTTGGGCTGTGTGTTACTATTTAGCAGGGTTGCAAGATGCCCTCGGGAACTATTGGGTGAATGAGCTCTGGGTGAAAGAACTAACCCTTTTGCAGTTTCGTGGTGTCCAGCTCTATGTCTGGGTGTCTGCATCTGTGTTAGTGCATGTGTCCTTGCATGCAAATATCAGAGCGCAGTTTACACTTACAATGTTTGAGCTGTCAAATGAGCCTGATATTCACAGAGGCCACGTGGGCTGGAGTTTGAGGCTTATGTGCTGATCAAGGGTACAGTACTCACAGCTCGGCCCTTGTGTACACCCAGAAATGTACTTTTTGAGTTAATGAGCCTCTCCATATTCTCCTTTTTATAGCTTTTATTTGAATGGAGACGGCCATGAGAGCGTCTTGCTGATTTATTTAGCTAATATAGAAATGCTGGAAGTTACTTTCAATGGAGAGGGCTCTGTCATGTTAGATATGATTGATAAAAACTTCCAATCTTTGATTTTTATCTGCATGATAAAGCAAGGTTTGCAGGGAGGGACAGTATCTTTTATTACATCCACTAGTGCATGTGAGAAAATCAGACTTTCAGACATACATTTTTTTTGCTCAGATTTTCATAGAAAGAAGAGATTCCCTGCTTTTTTTTACCAAGTAAATTTGTTTGGTTTTGTAATAACAACAACAAGTCTTTGAGGAAGAAAAGCTATTAGCGGACAGGCAACAGCAGGAACAGAATGAACCTGAGGTCATCCAGAGAGAGGGAAAAGGGTGTCCCCAAGAGAGGTGGCACAAACCTGTGTGTCACTTGGCCACTTTTTGGGACCTGCCTTGGACTTTTCCATCTTCTGTGAAACCAGTAAAGAGCCTCACACCGCAGCTAACTTGCTCATGCCATGTCATAGCCATGAGAAACATTCCTGTGTCCTGGGCTTTGCGATCCCAGGAGTTTTGTGCAGACAGCAGGGACGTCTCATAAAAAAATACACGGTCCCAGAGGATTAGCACCTCTCATGTTAAAGAAAGCAGTGAGAAGGGTTTAGGCAGATGGGCTTTCCCCTAGGAGGGCAGTGTGACAAACTTACCAGAAATGAATTGTATGTCACCTCTCCTGAGTATTGAAAATAAACAGATTTTCTTTTCTACAGGTCCAACCTTTTCTTTTAATACTTAGCATGACAACAGTGAGTCTGCCACAGATCTTCATCCCAATTTTATCACCCAGCCAAAAACAAGTGTGTGTGTCATTATGATTGCATATTTTACAGATGCAGGACATCACTGCACAATGTGAGTCCTGTTAGAAGCAGGGCCGTTCTATCTAGAGGCCAGTCTATCACAAACACAACAGGCACAGCTCCAGGAGCAGAAAAAAACGCCTGTATTCACACATACTTATTGTTGGTGCTAGGGATATTGCCTCCTACAAACCCTGGAGAAATGTGGCCACCTCAGGAGGCCCCGTGTCCAGCTCCCTGTCCAGAACAAGGTTGGCTGCAAGATCACACGAGGTTGTTCAGGGTTGCTCAAGATCGAGCTGGGTCTTGAAACCAGCAATGAAGATTCAAATGCTTCCTTAGCCTCATGGTGTTTTTTTTTCCCCTAATGCCTGGTCAGAACCTCCCTTGTTTCAATCCGTGTCTGTTGTCTCTTGTTCTCTCACTATGTACCACTCTGTGAAGAGCCTGGCTCCTTCTCCTCAGCAATCTTCTTGTAGGGCTTCTTGTAGGGCTGTTTTGAAGTCCACCAAAGCCTTGTCTTCTCCCGATGAAGCAAACCTCTATCCTTGGTGATCAATCTCAACCCTCTCCAGTTTATAACTTTTCTCCTGTACTGGGGCAGAATCCAGATACCATTGAATGAGTGCTGAATAAAGGGGAACAACCACCTGTATGCAGGCTGTTTTGACTTAAAACTGAAAAAACGCTCAAGGAGACCCAACTCTGTCATGTAGCAGTCTGGCTTTTGCCCGAAAGGGGCCTTGTGCCTAAAAAAATCATTGCTATTAGGTACAATCTATAGTTTAGACTTGCTGCCTTCAGATCCAAGCTCCAAAATTGACTTCATGTTTGACCTTCCAAGTGGTGTATGGGCAGTTAAGATATTTTGCACAGCTCACAATGCCAGCAAAGATATATACATATATATATATACACTCACACAGACATATATATATATATATTAATATAAATATATCTGTTTGTTGGTGTAAGCCAGGCAACAGCCACCAAACCAAAGTTTTCACTTGAGCCAGGAGATGTCCCCACAGGGCAGCTGCACATGGTTCAAGGAGGACAAATGGGGAAGCTGCAGGGAAGACTAAACCCTGCAGAGCTGGGCATGAAGTTTGATAGTTCTCATATATTTTAAAGGACCAACCTTTTATTTTTGGCTTAGGGTAGGAGCAGTGCTCAGCTTTCATTCTAAGAGAAAAAGAGCTAATCTTTTCTGATCTCCTTTGGGTTTGCCATTGAGGTATCCTTTGGGGCAACAAAAACGGATGGCGAGCAGCACTATTTACCTCTTCTTCCCCGATTCCCAGTGTCCTGGCTGCCAGCTTGAGGCAGAGAAGTGACCTAGAGGACCGAATTTCCTGTCTGACAAAAAAAAAATCCCAAAAAGTGACCTCTTTGGTGCAGAAAATTTCCACTGCAGTTTGTGTTCTTTTGATCCAAAGAGCATGAGGGTGGCATAACAATATTTCAGTTCCTACTGCTCTACGATTGTGTCTGCAAGGTGAGATTAGGAGCAGTTGCCTCTGTATCCAAAGTTCTGGAGGAGTCTGGCATTCTCCTGAGCAGTTCAGATCCTCTCAGGCGGAGATGAGAACCCAAAGAGAATCTTGTGGTTGAGTTCTGAGCGCGCTGGCGGATACGGCTGCGAGCACAACCTGCTACATGAACTGGCCCTTCCTTTCTTCTCCTTTTCTTCAAAGTCCTGAAACAAAATGCTCTGTTTTGCTCCACAGGTTTCGTCGACCTGCTGGCAGCACCATTGGCCTTCCTGGCCTCAAGGGCACATTGCTGTCTTGTTTAATGAGAGTTTTATTCCAGGAGAATAACATAGGGTTAGGCTGATGTTGGTGCTTTTCTGCACTGGCGTTTCTTCTTTCCAGACTGGAGAAGTCTACAAAAGCATAATTGAACAAGACCTGACTGAGAATCATCTGTCTTCTGTAGCGTCTCTCCAAACTTAGGGGCCAGCTGCTTTACAGCATGGCTCAGAATAACCCATAGTGAATAAAGATGCAAGTGATGAGTGGCTGATACCTTATTTTGGCCTTTGGATACCAGATGATGCCTTCAGTGAATGCACAGAGCAGGCTGGGGCATTCAAAATAATTGCATATATGAGTAGGGAAGACACAGCTACCACCATAGATCCATACCATAGATCCTCAGCTATCTCCTTGCAAGCCACAGATCAGATCGCCACAGCTTTGGGAACTGACACTTGGCCATTCCGAAGAACCTGCAACAATTTGCAGGCACATTCTTCAAGAGAGGCAGCTGTTCAGACACCCGACTTCTAACTGTGCCTGGCACAGCAAGAATTTTGGAAAACTGCTTGAATTCTATAAAAAAATATGCTAGGAATATTGCCTACAAAGTTTACCCTACTTACACAGTCTACATGTCAAAACCACCAAATGTAAAGCCCCTAAGCACTTCAGAGTGAAAGAGTTGTCACATTCTGGATTCCTATTGCAAATCTCAATGTATTTTTTTCACTTTAGGAGGCAACTTATTTCTGATATAGCCACAAAGGGGGTTATTAGGTCCATTGGTAAAATCTTTCTCAGAAATGGGAGTGATAGTCAAGCAAATAAACTGGGACCTGACTCAGAGCGCTTTTACGTCGTATTTCTCAGCCTGTGACGTGGGAGAGTTCCTGGTGTGCAAAGACATGAGGAGATGGTCAGGGAAATGACTGCAAAAAAGAGTCATTCACGCATGCAAATTCTCATGTACACAGCTAAGCAAACAGACTCAAGGAAACAGAAAAGAAACAGAAAAAAAAAAAGATAAATGATTACTCAGAATTTAGCCTGCCTTTTGTTTTTTTTTTTCATTGACCTCTAAATGAGAACACTGTGATAACACTGCTTAAAGTGGGTCCTGAATATTTTTCAGGAAGGTTGGACTGAATAAGCTCAAGAAAGGCAGAGAAAGGTCAAGTGACCTCAAACTGAAAGTCAACACCAGAAAGGTGCAAACTGATCAAAGCTGCCCTGTGATTTCACAACAAATTTTACTATCGATTTGGACTGGAGTTTGGTCGTGGACTTCAATAAAAGCAGACCCGGGCACAAAATCAATGCTGTTTCTAAACCATAATTTTAGTCCATTATTTGCTACCGATGGCACCAGTTATTCTTCATGATGAGAGGGTTTTGTCTGTCCTTGGTTAATTTTTGAACTTAATCTTGTGTGCCAGCATCTCCCATTTACTCAGATAAAAGATATGTGAATGTTTCTTCTGTTTTTGAGTACTTTTAAAACAGAAATTCTTGTTTTGTGTTAACTTCTCGTTTGAATAGAAGGTAGGTTTTTGACTCTAGCACTGATTAACTTCTTGAGAAGCGCAGAAAACCAGTCAAGAAAAAGGACAGCAAGAGAAAGAGAAAATGAGGAAAGGATCCAGTTGCCTGAAGCTCAAAAATGTGTCTGAACATGGTAAGTAAAAGACACAGAAAGAGAACCTATAGCTGTCTTAGAAAGACAGCGTGTCTTGGAAGAGGCAAAGGTCACTTCGGTTTAGGAGAAGGCAATTACATGGACAGGTGAGGAGCAGGAAGAGAGGTTGGTCTGAGTGAGAATCGCAGCAGCTGCAGAGCATGGGAAAAGCGGGGTACAAACTGCGAGGATGCACAAACACGTTGGGACGAGGAAAGCGAGGACGTGCGGACAACCTGGTGTGCAGAAGTGCTGAAGGACGGGAGACACAGAAACGGCTTGAAGCAGAGCTTAGGGCAGTGGAAAGGAGAGAGGTCCTGGTGAGAGGCAGAAATAGGGCGGAAAGGAGGATGCTGCCGGGGGTGCCGGTGGCCTGTTATCCTCTTAGCGGATCCCCGCTGCAGCAGGTGTGGGATTAGCTGCGGTGCCGTCATACCTGACGCGTGAAGGAAGCTGGCGAGGGACCAAGTGCCAGCAAGCGCTGTGACGAGGCAGCTGTGCGGGTGCATGGCACGGAAGGCAGCTCTGCAGCGAGGGGCCTCCACTGGGTTTGTTTGGGCCCTGGCAAGGCAAACGAGCACGGCTGGAACAAAGTGGGACAGGGATGGCAGCTGGCAATGGCTGCAGGCTGGGGATGGCTTTTATTTTGTCCTGCTGGAGCCACAACTCCGAGGCAGGGAGAGTGAAGAAACGTTGCTCAGGCAACTCTGCCTCTCAGGGCTACAAAGAAGCCTGGGCAGAATCCAGCACGAAAAGGGAAAAGCCTCGAAGGAAATCCTTCAGGTAAAAAATGAAAAAACAAGGCAATGATAATAGGAAAGGAATGGCATCTGTGGCTGGTCTGGAGGTCCAGAGCACAATATTGGGACAAAACTTGAAAAATATTGCAAAATTCCCATGAAAGATGATGTTCCCCCCGTCAGCACTGAGTTGACTCTAAGTTACAGTAAGAGCAGCTGGAGTCTACAGGCTTTCTCTGCACTCTTATCTCTGTCTCTGCTTGGACTTTTTCATGGAGCAATCCACCCCTGGGCATGTCCAGGAGCCAGGATAGTCAGCATAAATCAGGATGAGGGTTTGGAGGGAAAGAGCACCAAAAGACACATACCCTCCTCGTTTCTTCCTTCCCCTGACAAGCGCTGTGAGGAGGCTTGAATCCTTCACCCGTTTCATCGAACAAGATAAGGTTCTCGAGGGTTTCTCGAGGACTTAGCCAACATCAGAACTGAAATGGAAATAGCCGGACCGCTGTGCTCAAAGGCTTGAGAGGCCTGTGCTTTCTCTGAGCAGCTAAATTCACTCTTCTTGGGCAAAATACCCAGGCATTTCAGCTCGATGCTTTCTCCCACTCAGCCATGGCAACGTCGGCGTGTTTCTCACCGCCAACAGTGCATTGCTAATGGGCCAAGTTCACCTCGGCGCACAGCAGCACGGCCAGAAAACAGCAAACTGCTCTCTGAGGAGTGAACTGAGGAGTGAACAATGGCATTTCTTGAAACCCCTGCAGCCTGGGCTTCGCCAAATGTCCTCGAGCAAAAGGACAGAAAAAGGCAAGAGGAAAATGCGGGAAAGGCAAGAGTCCAAGCTGGGGAAAATAGGAGCGGGCTCTCCCTGCTGCTCCCACGTGGCTTTTTACTGCCACCTCTCAAAGACATTTTGTGGCAGCTGAGCCCGGCAGGGCCATCAGGACCTGCCTTCCCTCCTCCTCTGACTCATTTCCTGCTCGTATTCCTCGGCTATGCAAAAGGAGAGGGCGCAGGACTTTTAGGCAGCCTTCATTTACGCAGCTTCAGCTGGGACTGAGAGCTGCCCTCCCACGTGTGGGAAGGCCGGCTCTTCCCAGGGGACCACGTTTCCCAAAAATGCGTGCTCGTTCTATCAAATGGATGTAGTGCTTTGGTGCTTAAGGGCTCTTCTCCCACTAACGCTGCTGGACTGAATCAACATTATAAAGATGAATTGCTTGGCCGAACTACTGTTTCCCTTTCAGGGTGAATACATTTGTGTTTGCTTTTGTACATGATTGCAACTGCTTTTAGAGTTGTATTACATTTATGTGAGGGAGGAAAAAGCAATCATTCACAGCATACATACCCCAATCTAACTGGGCTCCACCAAACTGGGGAAAAGCAGATGGGCCAAGGAGGTGAGTTACTATTTTAACAACCTTCTTGTGTGGCTGTATAATCCTCACTGAAGTTGAGGTACCAATTTTCAACAGAGCAGACAAACATAAAGAAGATAAAAAGGCATTAGCTCTGATTGAATCTAATATCTATAGGCACTGCACATTTTGAGGGCACTCCTCCCTTTAAAAATGTTTCTTTTGCCTTTTTTATTTTTGTGACTCAATCGCACATTTGCCTCATTTTCCAGGGACAATCAGTACAGGCAGTGAAATGTGACTGCTACCGTTTTTGTTTTGCAGGTGCCCTGAAATTTTCTTCACCACACACAAAATTGGAAGCGATACTTTAGCAAAGTGCATTTTTAAAATCAGTCAACTAATCACCAATAGAGGGAACAGTTCAGGTGTATCTCCCCGCAGAGTTTATTTCAAAGGCATATGAAGTCTTTTCTTGAGTAGTCATAAATCAGACAGACAGAACCGTAATTAGAAGGAGCAATAAGATCAATCTTGTAGCATTTAAATTGGAATGGGAAGGATAGATTAGATATTACGTAACTTGTGTTGTTATTAACTCTGCTCAGAACAGAAATATGGCATCAACCTATGCAAGGCTTTGTCCACTGCCTACTACACCTAGTAACGGAGCTGCCACTTACTTCGTCTTTCCATACCCATGGCATTCCTGGGAGAACGAGCAGGAATTGGATTTAGAATGAGATGGAAACCTTGCAATGAGTGTTAATGTTTAATTTCACGGAGCTTGCCAGTGCTGTGGCACATGCAACGCCAGACGCCTGAGTCAGGTATCAATCACGCCGTTTACAGCGGTTACACATTGCCCCACCGATTGCAAGGACAAAGCCTTGGACTGTAGGAGTACCAAAGTCCCTCTGATAAGATGGACTGAGTCAGCGCAGGAGGTGTTGTCGCAAAGCACATTAAAACATTTTCTGCAATAGCTCCGCTTGATACAGAGCCCAATTCAAAGACAAACAAGTGATTTTTCTTGAGGCAGTGATGATAAAAGAAGACCTGAAAGATCTCTGGCTCTCTCCAGTGAAACTGGCTGCCAGCAGCAAATGCTGCAGCCCAATTTGTGTTGTGGTGAGTCAAAGCAGGTGCTCTGGGCATCTCGTTTGGGCTCAGCTGGACATCTCAACTGGGCTCTCAATTTGGACATTTTTAACCCCAAACAAGGTAGGAACCATCTGCTTTTCGCAGGTCCCTTCTGTAGCACCGTGTCACTCCTGGGCAAAGGGAAGATCTCCGAGGAGAAGACCTGCTTGCTCCCACCCTCCGCCTCCCGTTCCTCCAGGTGCAGGTATCCCGATCTTGGATATCATCCTTATTGCAGGAAGCACATGCGTCTTAACCTACTCCACGGCCACCCAAAAGCCATTTCCTTTAAGCCTGGGCCATCAGGCTCTGCTCACTTCATCCCATGTGTAGGCAGCCATGCCCTGGGAGGAATGATGCTGCTTCCCATGGAAAGGCACATGAGCTTTGCCTGCGTTGAAAAGAAGCTGGAAAGCTATCCAGCACGAGCTGGCCGCCTCGGCATTTGCAAGGTAACATTTAAGCTCCTTTGTATTTATTTCACATTAGCTCTCCAGAGCTGTCAGATGATTGACATATGTGGTCATTCGTGGCCATCTGGGAAGCACAGATCAGCTGATATCACATGGAGCAGCCGGGCCCACCGCTGCCAGGCCGGAGCGCGGAGCCTGGAGTTAGTTTCAGAGCTGGAATCTCTCCAAAGCTCGTCAGCTTTCACCTCCAGAAGAGCAGTGCAATCAGGTGACGCGTCTCGTTTAATGGCACGGCTACCATATATGCTGGGCCTGACTTTGGGGGCTTTAGAGAAAGAGGGTACAGAAACAGCTGCAAGATGCATTGTTGGAAAGCAGAGAGTGTTTTTATGACCTGTTTATTTTCTCAGGAATTAAGATCACAATGATTAAAACAGATAAGTGATAAGAGATAAGAGATAAAAAAAATGGAGCTCTGAGAAACTTAAGCAAATGCGTTTTTTCAAGAAATGCTGGAAGTCACAAGATGATTTGCCACTGCTTTTAGCAGTGGTAGAGCTCTCTGGTGTAAGCACACCTTGAGGAGCAGGCACTCAAAAAGGTAGTGGTTTCCCTGGCCTACAGACCTTCCAGAAACCACTGGGCTGTGTGAGCATGAGCAAACAGAGGGGCAGCACCTTGGATTACTGCTCGCAGCTCTCCTGCCGCTTGCAACAGGCACCTTCCCTGGCCTGAAGTGGTAGCAGGAGCTTTTTAAGAAGACTCCTCTCCCCGCCGCCCCTCGTGCAGCACGGTCCACCCTGGGGTTTGCAAGGATCGGCTGCCCCGGCACGACCTGGGCTGGATGGGAGCAAGGAGAGCAGATGCTCTGGTGGTCTTTGGAGGGTGGAGGGTTTGGCACGTTACACAAGCATCCGTGTGGGCTATATCTTATGTTGTTAGCGGTGGTAAGGCTCGCTGCCAGGTCTCCTAAGAGCTGAGCAAAAGTCACGCCAACAAACAACGTTCTATTTTAAATGCAGTTCTGACAACTGTCCCTCCTCTGCGGGGATTTGAAATGTCATTTTAAAGACAGGGGGCTTAGGACATGCTGTACAGTTTAAGGAAGATGGTAAGGTGGAGCCTCCTGAATTGGGTTTTTGCTGGGTTATGCTAGGAAAATTAAACAGCAGTTGCACTCCATCACTGCATCGTTATATTCTATCATAGGAAAAAAAAAAACCATGTGATGTTAGTGAAGGCCAAAGACTGCCTTTACGTATGCAAATACACATGCTAGCACTGCCCCAGGAGCCAGCAGCCCGTGAATAGGTTCATTCACCTCTGCAGGAGCTACGGGTTCTCTGAATGCAGGCCTTGAGCAGAAGCTTAAGGAGCTGGAGGTTGAATTGAAAAAAAAAAAAAAAAAAAAAAAAAAAACTGTTGGTTTTAGAAATGGAGATTAGGGGCTGTTTTTGGAGGAGGAAGGGTTGTGTCTGCAGCTTTCTGAGCATGAGGAGGCCCTTCTTTGGAAAGCCTCGTCTAGCAGGGCGCTCCTAGGGCATTCCCCAAGGGAGAAGCACAGCTCTAAATGGGCGAAAGCCTCAGAGAGCCTTAGGGAGCTCTCAGGAACAGCTCCTTTCCCCTCTCTCACCCATCTCTGCCCTTCCTTTCTTTTTGTATTTATTCCGCACAACAGGCAAAAATGCCATGCCTGTTTTCTCATCACTGGGAGCGTTCAGATGGCTTTGATGTCATTTTTCAAGTCATTTTTATCAGCAATAATTGTTGGTGGTGTTTTTGTTTCTAGAAAAGGCGATGACAGAAGAGCAGGGGACGAGAAGCCAGCTGGCAGGGCCGAGCAGATGCGCCTCTGCGTGTGTCTTCCTCAAAGCAACCCTTGTTCTGCTTGCATGCGACACTCCTGCCAACTCCCAGCTTTCGTAAGACAAATTTATAGTGTGACTCAGTTCGGAGAGCACAGCGGGCCCCCAAATGAACCCTTCCTTAGAAAAGTTTCCATTCGTGTAATGTTACTGCGCAGGGTAACGGATGGGGTGTGATGCTCAATCACATGCACATGACCCCGAGGGATTCCTCCGCTCCGGAGGTGCTGAGGTTGTTTCAAAAAAAAGCAGCGTTTAGCATCCTGGTTCTGGTGTGAAAATGATCAGCTAAAGATAAGTTGCCTGTGACCGCATTCAGGAATACTTTGCATTGCTCCAAGGTCTTTTAGGCCCAAGGAGGTCGCCTTCGGCATGGCAAATGGCTCCTCTTGAGCTTCCCAAGAGAAGTGTTAGTCTGGTCATTGCAGGCTCCGGCTTTCTGCCTGCCCAGCACCAAAAGGCAGGAGCCGGGCAGCAGAGTCGTCTCTCCTTGGAGGAGAACGTTAGAGCCCTTCACAAGTTTCTGTGAGTACTTCTGGTTAGTGCAGCAGGGGACAAATCTTGACGTGACCAGTCCCTTATTTCCTATGGGAGTAAATCTCTCAGAGTGTCTCATCAGAGTCTGGATTTACAAAATAGTCACTTTTCTGAAAAAAAATAATCTGCTGTACTTAGCAAGAAGCGTGTATTCTGGCAGAATTATTGGGAGGAAACATACAACATAAAGAGGCAATGAAAAGGGAAAGTCTAAAGCAACCTGAAAACCTACAGCATTTTAAACTTTGAATTCCTTCGGTCACAACATGTTTCTCCTCTGCACTGAGATGGCAAATGCGGATGGACAGAAATATTTAGAAAGGATTCACTTTTACAGCATTTTGCAGTACGACACAGGCTCAGTCCCAGTAGTTGCTCATGCAAGTAAAGTTATTTGCTTACATCCCTCTTTAAAGGATTAGGAAATGAATTCTCTTTAACCTAACAGCACTTACCAGCTGTTGTGCTTTGGGATAGAGCATCCTGCCATTTCTCTGCTGCAAGGCTTTAAAAATGTTGACAACTGCTGAATATCTAAAGAACAATAGATGTTAAAAGTTAATGACATACAAATATATATATTCATATATATATCATTATCGGCTCCCAGTTAAGCACTTAGGCAACAGACAACAGCATACGAACAGAGAGAACGTGCAAATAGTAATAACGTCTCTTAAAGAACAGATGATGATTGTTGGGTAGTAGTAAAATACACTAGTATAGTATCACCATGTGCATTATTTAAAATATTCCACTTAAGTCCTAGCCTGTGGCCAAATCCAATACACTTTTAAGGGGAAAGCCACCCAATTTGCTTTTTTCTCGCCATGTGAAAGGTGCACAGGAAGAGCAGCTGCGCTCCGGCTGCAGCTTCCCCGGCACGTCCGCGCCTTTTCAATAGCCCCTACTGTATCTGGGGCTTTCAGCGCTCCACGAGCGGGAAGCACGGCTCTGCCCTGAAGAGGTGGCAAGAAGGGAATTCCATCTCCAAAGCTTATCACGCACTTAAAAATATGATGTGGAGAACTTCAGAGAGACAGAGCTCCCGCTCGCAACACGTATGGGGAAGATTTAACGTGACCGTATGCTGCCAAATGGCACCCGTTTGGCCCTGGAGGCTTCACCTGCCTGGGCTTTTCTGTGCTTCTTTCACCTGCAAGCGTGGAGGGCCTGAATTGCCGGTGCAAAAAGCAAACAGTATCAGCCCGTGTGAACTGTGCGACTCCTCAGCCCTCCCCTCAGCCAGCTGCGTCCTCCCCTCCTGCCGGGCTTCCCGGATCCCTCCTCCCTGGCCCAGTTCATACAAAAACGAGGCATCAGCTTCTCTCCCGACCAACTATAGCCTCCTCGTCCGCTATTTGTCTCCTAACTGCCCCATACCTGCACAAAGGCTGCCACGTGCGCGCCCAGAGCTGCTTTCTGTTTGCTGTTTGTGTTGGGGCTTTATACAGCCTAGCAACCGCTGGTATTTCTTGTGCCAGGCTGGTTTACTATTATTTATATACGTTCTCTCTGTCTGTTTGCAGGGCTTTAACGCAGCCCGTGGCCTGGCTTTGCCCCAGGCGGACAGTCCAAGCAGGTTTATGGCCCACTATTTCAAGTCTCTGTGGCCAGTCCTGTAATGGCCAGAGCTATTAAATGCACAGTTTATAGGATTAAAAGTGATTTATGTCATTAAGATGTATATCAATGAATACACAGCTCCCACAGCCCGGGTGCAGCAGTGTCCTTTGTGCCCAGCCTGTGGCCCCTTTCCCAGGAAAGGCAGGCCGGTGACTCAGGGTGAGGAATTCTGGGTGTCTCTCTTTTGGGGTGTTTCTCTGCTGCTGTTTTGGCTCCAGCTCCTGTTTGGTTCCCAATGTGGATGCCTTGGATGGCCCATTCACAGCCACTGGGGAAACTGCTGGAATATGCTCTTTTCATCGAAGCTGTTGCTAGACACAGCTTCCAAACTGTCCCGTCCAAGCTGGGAACGTGCACACTGGGGACCACCTGGCAAGCCGGAGCTGGTGGCCACACTTTTCAGCTCTCCATCCCCGAGTGCATCCGGCACTAACCAGGCCGCTGCGATGAGGAGAGATGGAAACCTGACTCACCGTCTCCTGCTGCTGATGTAATTTCCACAGAACTGTGGCGATTGCAACAGAGGCGGATCCAGCGCCGCTGTTTTAAATTCTATCTCCATGGTTCTCGCTTGCTAACACGCGCCCTGCGAGAGAGCATCTTTCTGGATTGGCGCAAAGGCTTGGCCTGAAATCACCATCTAAACCCTTCTGAGCTTTGGGCACCCCAGAAACGGGCAGCAGGACCCTTATTTTAGACGAAATGCTAAATCCGGATCTGCACACCCCATGCGTGGCAAGAGCGTGGATTCGAGTGCAGGTGGTGGCTCTGCAGCTCTGCTGGATGCGGGAGCGGGAAGCTGCCTTCGCAGGTGCTCGCGAGCCGTGGGAGGTGCCGTCCCCATTCCCCGGGAGCTGGGGGGAACCCGCTCTCCTCCATACCATGGGCTGCACATACTGGTTCTCCTGCATTCTCACATTCCTCCTCGTATCGCGGGCGCCCTCGGTGCAGCCGCGCACGCAGGGAGAGCCCATCCGCCCCGCGGAGCGAGCGGGAGGCGATTTGCCCCGTTTGAAAAACAAACGTCGCCAAAAGAAAAAAGGCAAGAAAAAGCAAGGGGGGTTATTTCTGAGGTGGATCCCCTCCTCCGCGTGACTCTGACTGCAGAAGTGCGTGCGGGAAGCTGGGCACAGGCAGGGGACAGCTGTGCCTTCTTGCACTAATTATTTGACTCCACGTGAAACCCGAGCCCGGCGCTCCGAGCCGCGGCAGATGATGCTGCAATTCCCCAAAAGGTCACGGCAGCTGCGACCGCAGGGCAAGTGACCGGCGCTCCGGGTCCCATGACTATTGTCATGTTTACGGAGCCATCCTTGGCCCAGAGGTAAGGCAACCTCCCCGCTCCACCACGAGCGGCCTCCTGCCCTCGCTGCAGCGCTTCCAAGAGGGAGCCGGGCCTGGATTTTCCCTGGGGGGCTGGCCAGGTCCCGGCCCTTCCCAGATAGCGCTCCCGGATCTGCAGGGCACGCAGCAGCGGTGGCCCGGGAGGCTGCGAGCGGTGTCCCCACCAGACTGAGGTCAACCAGCCTGCCCCCATCCAAAGGGGACAGCAAGGATAATCCTTGATTACTCTGAATACTCTTTAAACTGCCACAGAGGTGCTTTTTCTTTCTCATATCACTAAGAAGAAAAGTTGAGCTCTTTGGATTTGCAGAGAAAACAGGAGCAAAGTTTGGGCACAGAGTCAGTCTAGCAATAGACGTGCTGGACCTGGATGGGAGCTTGGGAGCTTTTCTTGTTTTCGTAATGTCTTAAGATGCCCTTAAAAGTACATGCTGATGCACTCAGTAAGGTTTTATGCTGCTCTTATTGGATTGATATCAGTTGGCTCTTTAGGTTGACTTGAAACTATATAAATATATATATGTGTTTTGTTCTAAGAGGGATGCTTTTATCTCATCTGAGAGGAGAAAGGGCCTTGGAGCTACATCGGCTTCAGATTATGGCAGTGGCAGCCCAGGCTCTCTAAACACAGACAACTTAATCCCATTTGTGCTAAGAACACTTTACATTATCCTGGGATATTTTAAGACCAGGTCAGTATAAAGTGGCTTTTGCCTTAATGACTATCAGACCCAGAGATTTTGTATCTCCACTTATTGCAAGCCTCATAATCAGACTGAAGTCTCCAATTAGCTGTGCTAATGTCTCTGCCATATAGATTATACCTGAAGGTGAAAGGCAACATGCTAGAGTTGCTATCTTACCTGGAACAGACTGAGATGCAGTTTGCCTTTTCTTTGTTTTCTATTTTTTAAGGAGAGCCAAACGGTCCCTCTGTTGAAGAAATTTCTCCTCTGCCAGGCTCCATTAGGTGATTAGCCGACCACACGAAATGCCATTCAATACGTTCAAAACCCTCCTCTATTGTGCCCGGATCAGGGGTCTCTCCAAAGCAGCTTGAGGAGCTCCGAGGCCCAGCTGCTGCAGGGCATTTTGGGGTGCACCGAACGGGATCTCCGTTTGCTGCCGCCCGGCCCGAGCTTCGCCGCAGCCTCGCGCTCTGCGGGTGAGCCGTGCCGCCCGCGCAGCCTTCCCGGCAGCAAACCCGCCGGCCCGGTGCAACTTGGATTAAAAGGAGGAAGTTGTTGAAAGAGATGGGGGAGGAAGAGCAAGGAAGAGCTGCTTTGCCAGCTCTCATGGAGCAAATGGCTGCTGGAATTTGTTGAGCTTCCTTTATAACTGGTTTTCCAGCTGTTTCAATGGCTTGTCAGGAATATCTTGTAAATTGGGAGTCCAAATTTTCCGTGCCTCTAAAAAAGGCCAAAATTCCCCTGCGCCTCCTACTGACTTCAGCACTTTTCAAGCTGATCACCTCCCCCACGAACAGGCGCCAGGCCTGGGCTTATTTGGTGCCAAGCTGCCGCGCTGGCGACGGCGAGGTCTGGTGCCCCCTCCCCGGCGACACCTCGTCCGGCCCGGGGCTGCACTCAGCGGGAACGCGGGAACGCCAGCGAGGGAAGGGCGGGCGGCCGATAAAGGGAAGCCCGGTTCTCCAAATGGGAGCACTGCCAGCATGTTCTGCGTTTTAAGACCCTCTTAATGCAACGTTCTCTGCCTGCGGGGCCGTGCACTGAGCAGGATCCACGGCCAAGAGGTACTTTTAAAAGGAAAACACCTTTTTTCCCTCCTTTTTCCTGTCCCAGCTCCCCCAAAGGGCTGATGTCCACTGAGCAGGCCACCAGCTCCTTCCTTTCCTTATCTGAGGCCTCAGCCCGGCAGCCCTGCACTGTCCTACCATTTCATAATTATTTCCATAACCTCTGGAATAATTATTCATAATTATCTCATAATTGGGGTGTTCAAGCGACCTGCAGCTTCCGTTCCCCGACGCCCTGCTGGTATCCGGAGCTGGAGTCCTTGTCGGCAACATCCGAGGTCATTGCCCACAGCGACAGATAAAGTCCAGCGGCTCGAATGCTCAGAAGGAAGCCGCCCAGTTGGTAAGGACAGTCCTCAAGCAACACAGCAAACCTTCTGCAAGTGCCTCCCTGCTTCAGCAAGGAGCCTTCCAGCCTTCCAGCAGGCTGCACAACATTTCTGGCCGCTTCAGGATTTCTCTGGCAAAGAAGAGATTAAACTCACGCATGTTTCACAACAACTCGCGGAAAGCAGGGCAGAAAGGGAAGCGCTCTCGGATGCTGCATGCGCTGGCTGCGCTTACGCCTGGCTTGAAGGGGACAGCTTAACCATCAGGCCCAAGCAGCAAACGCTACTGGAGCGGGGAACGGGAAGCCCCATCCCTGCGGAGATGCTGGAACAGCTCAAGAAATCCCAAGGGACAACCAGGGCAGCCACCTTCGCTGCAGACTTCCTGGCTTTGGCACAGAGGAGGAATTCCCCAGGCGGAGAGGACCAAAACGACCAAACGCAGCAATCTACACAATCCACACCAAATCACAACCTCCAGATGTACAGGGGCGCTCAAGGAGCAGGGCTGCAGCTCCTGGAGCTTCACGGCGACGATCCACGTCGCCACCAGGACAGCCCGAGCGGCTCTTCCGTACCATGAAAATGAGGTCAAGACTTGGTGTCTGGGGAAGCACTGGAATGAGCTGCGCTGGACACGGCCCGTGTCGGTACTAGAAATAAACGGAGCTGCTCCCTGACGGTCCTTTTAGTCTCCCCTGGCATTCTTGGTACTGCAAAGAAAACATTTCAGGAGGGGTTCCTGCTGAGCCCGTTCATTCCTCTGTAGCTAAGGAAGGGAAGTAACCACGGTCCTAATTACAAGGGTTGACTAAGCACTCCTCTCCAGCGAGAGCCTGTGGAACAGCACTGCTTCAGCTCCGCCGATGTATGCACTAAGCGGGAAAGCCTGGCTTGTTGCAAGCGAAAAGGGGGGAAATTCCCCGATTTCCATGCGAGAGAGCAGGAAAACGAGCACCGTCGGCTTTGCTGACGCTCGCTGTGCTGGGGAAACCGTGAACGCCTTCAGAAATGGAAAACACATGTGTCGGGTGTGGGGGAAAAGTGTGCCTTGCGAGTGTTGGCTTGGCTAGAAACTCAAGTCGCAGATGAAAAATGCACTCACTTGCAGCCCTGAGTGAGCAAATTCCCTCCTGGCAGACGGCCCTCATGCCCAGCCCTCGACGAGACGTGTCCAGAACGAGCAGAATTAAACGTGAACCAAGGCGAGGGCGGTCAGCAAGCGCACCGGCGCGGAGTGGGCGCTCGGCCACGGCGCGGCGCGGACGGTGCTGCCTCGACGGGGCTGCGGGAGCCCGGGCGAGACGAGGCATCCTGGGGAGTTCCGACGGGCTCCAGCTGGTGTCTGATTTCCAATCCTGTGCAGGCAAGGCAGGAGCTGGCGGTGCGAGGCACCAGCTATTGCACAACCGTTACAAGAAACAAAACACATCTGGATGTGCTTTATCGCAAAGCACCTCCTCCCCGGTCACCTCGGGCATTCCCGGGAAAACCTTGGATGCGCTGGGGTTTTCCGGCACTGCTGGAGCGGGCGGGCGGCCCGGAGCCGAGCAGGACCCAGGGGCTGTGACCGGCCTGATGCGGCTGGAGCTGCTTTGAGCAGGAGCGGGACGAGGCACCGCCGGAGCCATCGGGATCCTGCGATTCCGCAGCAACCGGAGCAGCTGGAATCCCGCCTCAACCCTGCTCTTGCCTCCCGCTTCCACAGCTGCCTGTTGTGCAGGGAGCTCGCTGTGTCCCACCGCGGATTCCTCTGGATTCCCCATTTCACACCCAGCTCCTTGCCAACCTCCCGTCTCCTGACCCGCTTCCCTGCTCCTTTTTTGTGATTTTTTCCCCAGCTTTTAGGCGAGAGCAGCCACCACTGCCGACCCCCCGAGCTTCACGGGGTGCCCAGGAGAACCGAGCCGCTCCCGACTGGGTGGGAAGCCGGGAATGCTGCAGCATTCAGACACAGCCGTGCACACGTGCGCACCCGCACAGCACCCGCGCACACGCGTGTGCACTCACCACACGTGCGCACACGCGAACTCACACAGTGCGCGCGCTCACACAGCCCCCACGCGCGTGTGCACTCACCACGCGCCCCACGTGCACGCACACACCGCCCCCACGCGCCCCACGCGCACGCGCGCACGCGCACACCCGCACTCACGCCACCCCCGCGCACGCGCACTCACGCACACTCGCACCCATTCACACGCACGTGTGCGCTCGCGCCGCGCGCATGCGAACACACCCCTGCACGTGTGCGCCGCCGGCCTCGCACTAGCCCCCCTCACGTGCGCTCCGCGCATGCGCGCCACGTCCGTTACCCCGCAAGGCGCAGGCGCCCTCGCTGCCGGTGGCGGCGGCGCCTCCCGTCCCCCCCGCCCGCGG
>JAWLRI010000446.1:579990-629571 GCA_034781795.1 Crypturellus tataupa | reverse complement strand
GCACATCGGACCCCACAGCTGTGGTTGATCCCAGAGCTGAACCGTCAGCCTGCTGCGTGGATCCCACCGGGAGGCACCGCGGGAGAGACCCCGGGCGTCCTCCCTCTGCCCGCCCCAGCCCTGCCCTCGCCTTCTTATTGTTACTGTTTCTATATTTAAAAAGCAGATTATTTATTTTGTTAAAGAGCGAAAATGTCGTCCTTTGCACAAGGTAAGCCGGCGCGCTCTGCGGTTTCCCGGCTCTTCAGCTGTGTTTGTGTGGATGGCTGGATTCTTTTCCGCTCTCTTCCTAATTTTTTCGTTTTCGCTCTTCCCTCTGCCAGGAGGGCAGCAGAGTGCCGGGCGCCGAGAGGTGGCTCTGGCTGAGCAGCAGCTGAGTGAAGGTCTGCAGGGTTTTTTTTCTTAACACCTTATTTATTTTTACTGTGTGTCTGACAGCTGCGAAACCAGGCTGAGCTGGTTGTAGCTGCAGGGCTCGGATCCAGCCACTGGAGCTGGGATATTCGGAGGGAGCCTGTGCTGAGCAGCCTTGAAACGCAGGGGGAGAGGTTGAGTGGCCACACTCTTTTTTTTTTTTTTGGCAGATTGGGTGTATTTGGGCATGTTCTCATCCTCGTAGACTCTGGTAATCTCGTTTTCGATGTGTGTGTGTGTGTGTGTGTGTGTGTGTGTATACACGTACGTGGTCTGAGTTTCAGATTCCTCTGTTGCGAAATGGGGAGCCAGCCCACAAGAGGTCATTTCAGGAAGAAAAACGGCTTTGGTGCATTGCTGTGGCAATTTTCTTTCTCTCCTTTCCGTTATTCTTAACGGGTGTGTGTGTGTGCGTGCGTTTCTGTAACGAATTCCGTGCCTGTGGGGTTTTGTTTTAGTAATATCTCTCTAAATCAGTGCAGGCCTATCAAGAAATGTACCTGCTTATAGACAGAACAACGTGCATAAACAGCTCTCCTGCTCCGTGTGCTTTGGCAAACTGCTCTCGCTACCTGCCTGGGTGTCCAGGGCTGCACGGCACTTGCTGTGTAAATGCACCCGCTGTTTGCAAACGTCCTGAGGCACCGGGGGAAAATACAGAGCTCTAAGAGGGGGGAAGTGCTGTAGCCCTGGTTCTCAACATGCCCCTCTGAAAGTTACCGCTTTTAAGCTACTTCTTGGGTGACCGGATTGGCGAGGTCTCTTTTAAAGTGTTCTTTTGAACAGCCTATTGCTGAAGATGGCCATATTGCAGGCCAAAGATATATACGTATATTTTTAATAAGTCTGGAAGCTAAAAGAACGTATGTAAAGATCATAATCGCCTTTTTAAATATTTTAATAAGGACCTGTCAATCGGAAAACCTTTTCTGAAAACAAAAAAACATTAGCCCTGTAAGTGTTCTTTTAATAGACCAGTAATACTAAAATATGTTGCCAATGTCAAGTGATATTTTTAGCTCGAGGATCAGGCGCCAGACTGAGAAATCCAGCTGTGTCTGATCATAACATCTAAACTCTGCAGCGCGTTGCTGCCGGAGCCCTTGCTGCGCTGCGGACCGGGGCGCGAGCTCAGGCTGGTGGCCCGGTCCTGCAGGGAGCAGGAACATGGGGCCGCATCGCGCGCCACTTCCCTCCCAGGGACGACGAGAAGCTGTTCGTAGCCGTGAACAACTGCAAAACGTTTGTGAAGGGGGAGCTCTACAAAATCAAGTGACGTCCACTAACATTGTGGGCCTTCTCCTTGTCAGGGGTAACAAATTGCCTTGAACTTTCAGTGGAGTGGGGGAAGTGGAGGCGGCTGCTCTGCCCGCTCAGTGTGAGCTCAAGGGTAGAGGATTAAAGTTGAGCTGTGTGTTTCAACTTATTGACCCTCCCTGAATTTTGTGAACACAGTTTGACTCCAAGGAGATCTTGAAGAAAAAAAAAAAAAGTCTGAGTGTAAAAGAGTCTAAGTGTTTTCGTATGCTTGCTTTGTTTGCAGAAATAATTAAAATAAAATTCATAACCCACAGCACAAGAGATTCCCATTTTTTTCCATGAGAGTATTTCTTGTGACTCCCTCCTGGGCTGGGACCTTGCAATCCAAGAGCCAAGGCAGCAAAGTTCTCTTCTGACTGAAATAATGAACACTTAGGGCAATAAAACTAACTTTATTGCATTTCTTAAAGTAAAAGAAGGAGAAACGGCAAAAATAAAATACGTGCAGCTTCCTGAGTAAGAGATCATTGCTGTTTCGGATAAAAGCACGAGAGCAAACTAGAACAGCCATGGGGCAGTGTAGTTTCAGTGAAACCCTGCACCTCCCAGACACTGCTGGCAACTCCATTAAAGATCTCTCCTGGCTGTACTGCTTGAGAAAGCCTTGGCTACAGGAGCATTACTGATAGCATTAAATTAAGGTGTCCTGCATGGTCATTTGCAAAGCCTGCTTTTTTTTTTTTTTTTTTTTTTTTTTTAAACTTGGAATACTTTTAAAATAGGCTCTCCTATTCTGCACTGGTTTCCTGCTTGGACTGGCCTCTTAAGAGTCTTTCCCACTATTTTCTATTGCCTCTTTACCGCCTTCAGATGTGTACTGGAGAGTACTGATGCCATAAAAGGGAGGTGAAGCTGGAATCTGAGGCATAGGTTGCAGATATCCTTGCAGAGACAATTCTTTTCTAATATAATCAGGATGTTTATGGCACCATGTACCCTTGGAAATCTGTTTTTAAGGTTATCCAAACCCCCTTGCCTTCTGTCTTATTTTACAGTACACAGTACTTTCTATTATAGTTTTAGAAAACTTTACTTGCCCGTAGGAAATAAGTGGCTTTGGATATACAGTTGCAGTGGTCTTTCTAACTCTGCTGCTGTTACGGAGAAGCAAGGAGTAAATCTCAACCCTCGGTGCCCGGACTCTGACTGTGGATCTAGATTAAAAAGGGACCATCCAAGCTGACTAATCTGCTGGCACTTGGTATTTGGAGAAGGCAACAGGCTCTACTTCGTTTCCTTGCAAGGGCACTGATGTTCAAGTACTGTTCTTAAGACCTAGAGAATTTACAGTATTATAAACAGTGGGATATTATCATAGTTTTATTATGCATTCTTCTGTTTATGATATTACTTAAATCTCTAAATGCTTTTGGCTGATAGATGCAGGCCTTTTGCGTGTTATAACTGTCAGGGATTTCCTATTTATATGGCAGCCTGGGAAAGGTAGTAGCTGTCTCTGTCCTGGGCAAGGATTAACTGCAGGGATGAGCATCTCTGCAATACCTGATACTCTTGAGTTTCTTTAAAGAGATGTTGCATCATATGAGGAGGTTCACGTGTTTTACAGCCTCACGAGCGACAAGACTTGGACTGTTGTTGCTGTAACTGCGGGTCTGTATTGCAACATGCTGAGGGGAGGGTTGCAAATATCCCAAAGCATCTTGTAGCCCTGGTTTCCTTGGATGTTTAAACAGTGTTTCAAGATGAATCAACTCAAAATGCCTCTACTGGAAAAGCAGTGGAAATACCTGTAGCCATTCTGAGAAGAGTGTTAGGCCGGTGTGTATCTGTAGGAGGGAGCCCTTCAAAATAGAGCCATGTGACTTTTCACATGCTTGAAAGCCTGCTAGGTGTGCACCTCCAGATCAAATATTACCTGTTTTTACTAGTAAATGAAGCATTTGATTAAAAAGGAGCCTGTTGTTAATTGTTATGTTTGTCTTGCGCTTTCATTTTCCCCAAGTTACACCTCAGTATTATCACTGCAAAGCATACTTTTTCTTCTCCTTTCCCCTTCCTGCAAAACAGGACAGAAGATCAGCCTCTGTGGGCTTTGAAGCAAGGCTTAGATATTGCCTCTGAAACTGAGGTTGTAGAGTACTTTCCTTTAAAAAAAAAATCAAATTAAAACTGTATTGAAATGGTCCACCTTTGCCTTTCTTAGGCATTCGCAATAGATTTTTTTTTTATATATATTATTCATACAGAAACTTTAAATACAGCTTCTTCTTCTGCCACTATTTCTTGGCAGTTTACTCTAAAATTTCCTCCTGGCCTTTTTTTTCCACTAGTATTCGGGGTGTTTCTAAAACTCCAGCTATATTTGGCAGCACATCACTCTGTGTTACAGAGAAGTGATTACTCAAGGGATTTGACAGAAATTAAATTAACTAAGGTCCTTAGCGATCATACTCCGAATGTTATTTGTGCGCTTACTCTTTCACGTGTATTGGCCTTATCGCTGTCTAAAGCAGAACAAATGCTGAAGTGATAGACAAACTAATTTTCTAGGTTGCTAAGTAACTGAAGTGCACCCTGTAATGTGGAAATATTCATGAGATAGAGAAAACAAGGTAATATTTACTGTCCCGAACTAAAGATGGCATGGGAGTTTACTGTATACTAATTAAAATATGTTTTTATTTGTTTATTTGAATAGAAGGATTCCCTTGATCACAGTGTTCTAGACAGAAGGAAGAGTGGTTTTAGTGAAAAGCCTTATCACACTTTTGCTTGTTAAAGTATGAGGATATGGTGGGACCGGAATTCCTTAGCTGCCTAGCAAGGAAGTGAGCACTTGAAGATTTCCAGACATTTTTGTTTTGGGGGATTTTTCTTTTTTGAGACAGAGAGAGAGAGAGGCACCAAGAGAGGGGCACTGTTTGAGGCCCCAATTTCATGTCTGTGCTCTAAGTTACTGGCAACAAAAGCTTCAGATTCCAGAGTGCCAGAACAGTAACAAAATGAGAGTAGATTATGTGAGTTTATCTCTTTAAGAAATCTGAAAGCTACCTGTTGTCCAAATAAATAGAGGAAAACTGGCTTATTTTTTTCCCCTTCAACCTATGTATTTTTCCTTTTGCTTTAGATTTTAGAAAAGCAATGTCTCAAGCCGGCACGTCGCAGTTCCAGGAAGTCATTCGGCAAGAGCTGGAATATTCAATGAAAGTAGAACTTGATAAGATACTTGCAACTGCACCTTCAAATGAGCTGGAGGTAAGGAGGAAGATGAAGGCACTCCAAAGCGTAAGAAATTAAATGTAGGAAATAAAAGTGAATTTTTATAGAGGGAGATAAATCACAGAATACTGTAATCCATGCTTTTGCAGTGTGCTGTGAGCCTGTGTAGAAAAGTAGTCTGGGTGCCATGTCAGTTGGATGCTTCCAGTTCCATGCAGATGGGTGACAGAGTTATTACTAAGCATTTAATCATCTTTGGCTATTTAAGGTTCTATAGAGTCTTTAATGGATTACAGAAGGGGAGGGTGAAGTTGTTCTAAAGATTGGGCTGAATTCTAATTTAGTGTTATGCTTTTGACTAAAGAATGGTATTTTGGGTGTCCGCATTTCTTTTAGCACCTTGAGCTTTAAGTGGAAATGGTTGTAGGTTTTGGTTAAATGTTAACATGCCTGTACTTCAGCGCTGACAAAACTTCCTTGTGACTGTATTGTACATCAAGTTTATGGGGGGGGGGGGAAGAACTAATTAAAAAGATAGGCATTAAACATCAGTATTAACTAATGCATTTTCTTTTTGTAGCACACAAAAAAAGACCTGGAAGGATTTAAGAAACTATTTCATAGATTCTTACAAGAAAAGGGACCATCTGTGGACTGGGAGAAGATTCAGAAACCTCCAGAAGATTCTGTAAGTTGCCGTGAGGTGACACTCTTTGGAGAACATGAAATTGAGAATTGCTACTTGTATCAAATGATGTAGTTACCACAGAGTGGATATAAAAATGGGTATTGTGGTTCCTTACAATAATGTAGGACAACACTTTATTTTGAGCTCAAACTTTGAAAGATTTATTTATAGACATATGTTGTGTGTGTTGCTGAACATCAGGTCCTACTTAACATATGTATCAAGTTCTGTGGTGGTATGAACTGTTAGTTTGTCCTTTGAGCACAGGAACAAATGGGACAGCAGCCATCTCCCCATTTGGTACTTTCTCTGGAGTAAACAATAACTTGGGTTAGAGCCTCCCGGTGTGCAGAACGCTCGTGGTTCCCCTCCCGCCTGTGGAAGGAGGTTGCAGCTCTCACACGAGATCGTTTCTAACGATCCGTTCTGCAGAGCAGTTTGAGAGGGACATATGGCAGGTGGGCTGGGTTCTATAGCTCGCTTAGCAGTTCTATACAGCACTTCAAGAAAAGCAGGGAATCTGAAACAAGTAGGTGACTTATTGTTTTTTAGGGAGTATAGTTTTCTAATGCTCTGCATGTTAGAACTTTTAACCTGCCATTTGAGATACTGCTGAGAAAGCACTAAATCTTTTTTTTTTTCCTCCCAGTACTGTTTAGTACTGAAATAAACACTTTCAATTACACCTAACCTCGTTTTATTGATTCATCTGTGGCCCTAGGCTGTCTTTTGGCTCTTGCATAACTAAAGTTGTAGCTGTGCTATGAATTTTTGCTTTTCCCAATGTAGTGATCTTGGTATATTGTGGGAGTTTTTTGTGTCCTTGCACATTTGTGGTTTCTTTTAGCCTCTCTGTGATGATTCAATCAAGGCTCTGTTTGCAACTGAAAGGCAGGCTTTTCAGTTACTTCCAGAACAGATGCAATACTACTCTATAAAGCTTTGAAGAATGATACTGTTTTAGAGCAAGTCTAGGTTTTGGGCTTCCCCCCCCCCAGGCTGAGTGTTTTCTTTTAACTTCAAAAGCATGTGATGTGTGTCTCTTCTGTGCTGTAGCACTGCATGAAATGTTGCTTTGGGGAGAAAAAAAATCCACCTTAAATGAAGGGGGCAATCTGGGAAGTCAGAGTTCTAGGTGACGTGACTGACAAGGCAAACTGGAGGAGAGGGCATTGTGTTTAGGCTAGAGGGACGTGAGACTCGAAGGAGTGGTAAGTCTCTTAATTATAAAAGAAAATGAGCTGCAGTAATGAAAGAAATGGTTCTGTTTCAAGATGAAGATAAACCCTAGGATTAAATCCCAGTAATGTGATGCAGGCCCCTTTGAGGAGGAGTGCTCTTGTCCATTTTCTTTAATTCTTTGCACTTTTCAATGGGAAAGCTTCAGGTAGGTAACAGAATGAAAACTGTCTGATAAGACCTTGGGAGCAACTGTCAAACAGGAGGCATAATGAGGCATTAAGGTAGATTGGGGGATTCCATAACCTCCTAGGCAAGACTTTTTTTTTTTTTTTTTTTTTGGGGGGGGGGGGTGGGGAGGTAGGGGAGAAGATGGAACATGTGTGGGGAGTGATTTAGATCACAGGGCTGAAAGAGGACAAGATTACAAAGAGAATAGCTCTTCTCTTTGGCCTGTATTGGCTTACCCTCATTCCGGTAAAATTTCCTGCATAAATGTTACTTAGGCTTCCTGGGCTGACAGGAGGAGTGGGTTGAGTAGTTTCAAAACCTAAGAGCAAACCTAATCTTGAGATATACGTACTTTTTATTTTTTTATTTTTTTCTGACTACAAGAGTTCTATTTTTACAGAAATACTTTCAAGTGTTCAGCAGTCCCTCCAATTATTTCTTGCAGAGGAAATTATTAGGAATTTTTGGGTAAATCTTGATTTCTTCAAGTCCAGAACTGCCAGTCTTACTAGTAGATGAAAAGAGTGGGAGTTTACAAAATGATAATTTTAAAAGGGTTTTGTAACAGAGTGTAATACTGAGTCCTCTGGGGAAGATTGGTGACCATCTGTTGAATATGTGCAGGTTTTTTATTTGTTTTTAACTTGAGCTCCCTTCCGCTGTGTCTAGTTGAGTTGACTTTTACAACTAGGAAAAGTTGCCTTAAACACTCGTAGTCTTTTTAGGACAGCACCGCAGAACTTCATGTTCTTCGAAAGGTAGTTGGTAATGTGACAAGTGATTTGTAATTCAGAAGACCTCATTTTAGGGACAGGAGAGGGAGGAGGGGAAGAGGGTTTTTCAACTGCTTTTGAAAGTTCTTGCATTATAAATATGGTCTAGAAAAGATTTCCTCATCCCAGTGTGAGGTTTTTGTCTACTATGGTTTTGGGGAATTGCTTTGCTCTGTGATCTATCCAAACCACTGAGATTTCTGACACTTACAAATTCAACTGATATCTGGTGGAGCTCAAAGATGTATGCACGCTTGTGGGTGTATATACCTGTACGTGTGTGTATATATACATATTTTAGGAAAAGTCTAAAAACATGACAGAGTTTAATAGGTTAAAGTGTGTGAATGGCTTACTGCCTTACAGGGCTTATCTTATAATCTTCTATTTTACATAAGGTATTTGCAAGCTTCAGGTTCAGCAGGAAAGGTGTTTCAGGCTTTTGCCCAATGACAATACTGTGCAGGAGGAGAATTTCTGACCAGGCTTCCAGGGGTGACTCAGTTCGTTACCCATTGCACTCTTTCTTTCAATGCTGTCTTATGTGTGTGGCTTCTTTTTGGTTTGTTTCTTTTTTTCCCCTTCCCTGAAGCATCTAGGATCCTACAGAAGAATGAAAATAACCCTGAGAAATAAAGACTCCTGTCAGGACTGTCAGTAAATTAAAATGTACAAATGACTGTATTGTAATATTCCCTGCTCTCTGCAATGGGAGGTTTCATCCCTGATCTTCCTCTTTTCATTGCAGCAATTAATACCAGTGGGGAAGCAAATTGTAGGTTCCAGACAAGGATAACAAACAGCTGAAGCTATTTCGTGTTATATTCACAAACTTCTAACCTGTTTTTCCTTACAGATGCTTTCCTTCCAAATGCCCAAACACTCACAGTGATTGCAGGCATAGTTAGAACTCTTTCTTGTTACAGTCTTCAGAGAGGAAACTGTGTTTAATCAGAGGGCCACTTAACAAGGAGCCAGGGTAAAGAATGTGGACACGGCAAGTGTAATTTAATCCTGCTGATGCAGATTGCAGCAGTGTGTTTGAGCTGGAAGCAACAGCAAAATCCTGCTGGGAGGCCTCCAGGGGAACCGCAGTAATCAAGCTAATCTCAGAATAGCAATGCGAGACTTCATCTAAGACATACAGAGAGTGCCCCAAACAATTTGAATTTGGAAGTGCTTGTCTCTGAGAGGTGTTTTGTGGTTGTTTTTACATTTGGATGTTTGCCTGCAGCTCCAAATGTCATCTCAGTGAACACTTTCACGAAGCAAAAAGAAAAAAAAATGGCAACTCATACTGAAAAGCAAATTATCTTCCCAATCATTAACTTGGAAAACAGTTTTTAAGGTTAACTTGCTACTATTTCTAGATCTATCCTTTGGTTCTGAGTAGATAATACCTTGGTGCTCTGTTAATGTATATTGATTAATATGAGTGTACTCATTCCTGTGTGTCTGCTCATAGTGACAGCCTTGTTACTCATTTTGTCTGTCTCCAGCAAACTTTCTCAAAACTCTTTGCACTAGGCGTATGCTCCGGAAATTTGTTGGTCAAACTCCCAGCATTGCCTCATGGAAACTGCTCCAAACATCCCTTCTGTGATGTTGTCTACAGAACCAAGTGAAGCTTGAGGTCATTTTAGAACAGTCCCAGAGCAGTTTTGCTTAAGACAGGTCTCGGATGAGTAACACTGTAAGCGAGCATCAATTTTACCCTGCCTGCCTGTTTTTATTCCTGGAGTAATTCCCTATCGGCGAGTATATTCAAGCCAAGTATTCCAAATCCTGAGAGCAAAAATCAATTTTTATTACTGTGAAGCACTTACTCGCGTGTGTGCTTACAGGTAACGAGGCGGTTCGTTGTGTTTGTGGCTACACATGACCAGAATTGCTAGATGACCATGTAGATATGAAATAATACTGATGCTGCAAGGATTTTGCTTGCACTTGAATTCTTTGACGTTTATTGTTCCCTGGACCTTCAAGATCAAGGCCTTCATTGCTGGATTGTTATTTCCATTGCCTCTGCTGAAAGCAGCTGAAATATTTCATGGATCCGAGTTATAAATTTTGTGCTGTAGCTGATGCAACAGCAAATGAACTAAATCCTTGATGGATGACCTGTTGACTTCAGCAGGATCAAGATTTTACTCAAGCTTCTGCGTAAGCCAGTTTCAGACAAGACAGCAAAGGCACAAAAGGGTAGTTGGCACTTAGCAAAGGCAAGTTATTTTGGGACAGTCCTTAACTGAAAAGCAGGTTTTTGTCTTTTTGAAGAACTGAGTAATGCAGCAAGAGTGCAGTGAGATTTGAAAGATGAAATCATTCTTTTGGCTTTTCCAGCAGCGCCTGAACATTGTGGGTGTGCCTTAATGTCCCACTCAGCTGGAGTTCAAACATGAGCATTTTAGATCCCCTGCTGTGCTATGGACCTTACAGTGTGACAGGGAGCGAGGATCTAAGCATGAACTTTGCCTGGCGCCAGGTATAATTTGCCGTAGCTCCTGTTTGTAGTGAGTTGTCCTTGATGCTTTCTGATGAGGTTATACCTTCAGTACATTAAAATTGGCATTTCTCATCTATTTGTTAATTTGTTAATGGAAAAAACAGTTGTTTGAAGAATGAGCACAAACACTAGTTGGGGGGAGAGGGGGAAGTAAAATTCTACTTTTTGCATGCTTCTATTCCTGAGAAGTTTTAATAACTTTGGAATCAAAGTAGTCTGTGCTGTTGGGGGCAAATATAAATTAACAGCATGTAGCTACACTTAGGTGTGAGTAACTAATCTCAGTATTGGCCTTGGGTAGGTAAGTACTGGTGTGTAGGGGATGATAGGGGGTAATGTAGGTGTTGGTAGTTGGGGTGACAGTCTCCTTAGGTAAGAATTGAAAGAACGTGTCTGTGTGCTAGCGCTTCTTGGTGCTCACTTGGAATTGGATATTTGCCCGTCAGTTCCTACATTCATGACCCCTCATGCTGCATCAGCTGTCCCTGCCTTTCTGACAAATCGGTACTCGTAACCTTCAGGATTTTTTTAACCTCTAAGGTTTATTCAGATGTATCCTGCAGCACTGAAATGCTGTATCCTATGTCCTGCCTCTTGCGTTTATTCTGCGTGTTTCCATTTGAAAAATGCAGCAGAATAAATGGACTGTGGACTGAATAAACTAACTAGGAACAGATGGTATTCCTGAACGGATACGCATTTAGAATGAGGTGCACTGCGCTGTGTAACAAAACTCCTTTTCTGTTTGAATTTTGCATATTAATATTCTGCAAACCTGTTCATATCGAAGATCTCGCATAGTACTAGAAATTACTAAAGGTTTTTTCACGTAGTATCCTTTTCGATGGAGAAGTGAATGAGATAGAAAGAACTTTCTGTTTTCTCATATGCTACATGGCAATAGTTTCACCTCAGTTTGTCATGCCTTTATTATTCTCTTTAGCCTATAGAATTGACCATCCTTATAGTAAAGTGGTATTTAAAGAGTCTCAATTGTTTTTATGATCATTTAGCTCAATGATGAGAATGGTGCTGTCTTCAGTTGCAACTTGAGTTGCTTGTTGGTAACATTCTCCACCTTCCCTCAGCCGTGAGTCTGCACCTTTCCTCTAGCAATGAATCTCAGAGGAGAGGAGCCCGTTCTGTGGAGGGCCCAGCTTTCCTGCGCGTCTGCAGCGAGTAGGTGACCAGGTTTGACACCCAGCCTTGCTGCCGCAGCTTAGCTTGGAGCTGTGGCTTCGATCCAGTGGCCTCGGTGACCTTCGCGTTCCCTTCTTTCCCCGTTCAGCCCCTCTGCGTGTTGTCTCGGTGTTAATTCACAGCACGGAGTCCGCGTGGCTGCGAAATGCCCACCCTGCAGGCGTCCTGCTCCAAGCTGGCCCAGGACAGTGACTTTCAGGGGTGCACGAAGCCACCCTGCTTGCCACACGGCCTAGGTAGAGGGTGCAGCTGCAGCTCTGCACAGCAGAGGTGCCGAGGACACTGGTGGCTTTCTGGGAGGTGGCCCTTGCTGCTGGGGACCGTGTCCTAGCAGAGCCGGCTGGAGGCAGCAGGACGGCACGAGCACAAGGGCAGCCCCTGTGCGAGGAGCAGCTTGCCGGTGACTCCGCTTGAGCTGCTGCCGTCGTCCTGCACCGTTTGCTCAGGTGAATCACGGTGGTTTCTGGAGCGTGCGCCGTGGCAGCGCGCGGGCTGTGCTGCAGACGGGCTCCAGGAACCAGGAGCCTGCAGGGGTACTGCCAGGTCCATGCAGCTGGTCGCCAGCCCCTTGGGGTACGGCACTGTCTTCAGAGGATCCTGATGTGCCCCACGAAATACAATTTCCACACAGGAATGATAAAGCCTTAGTTTTTGTTTACCAAGAAGATTGGCCTGCGATCTTTGTTTTGAATAAACCTCATAATCGTACCGGGAAAGGTACTGTTTGTCTGACTGTGGTTTTCTGATTCCTCATGCTCTAAGTAGCTGACTTTTCCAGCTGTCCTTGCTTAGGACTTCAGTGTTTTCAGGAGAGCTTATTCCAGTATAAAGTGTGTGTGTGTGTGTATGAGGGGGGTGTGCACAGCACATGCTGTGTATATGATAAGCTATATATGTGTTTTATTTGCTTTCTATTTCAAATATTACCATATCTCGCTTCCTGGAAGAAATGAGCTTTTCAGCTAAGTTGTAAATAAAACAACTCTGTAGACTGAAGGCTTTCTCTGTCTTCATTTCGGCTGAATAACTCTATTGCCAGCCATAAGTTTCCTGATGAAGGGCTGTAGTGTTCCTCTTGCATAAAGTGCTTGTGTGGGCAATGTGAAATGGTCCTTTTTGAGATGGGTAGAGCAGGCCCTTGTGGGGAGTAACTGCAGCTCTGTTTTTATCCAGGTTTTCCCAAACTTAGTAACTTTTCATGCTAGTATTTGTTCGGTTATTATTCAGGCACACAGCAAAACACTCTGAACGTGGGAGAAAAGTAAAGTTTCAGCTGAAAAGTTTTCTAGCCTGATTTTTTGATTTCTGCAAAAGACAAGAGATTGCTGCCCAAGTGTGGAGACAAGCAGATGCGCTGTGTAGTCCTCAGAGGATGACTGAGCTGCTGAGCCAACAAGAGCAAACCCAAACAAAAAGGTATTTTGAGACCCTGGGCTCGGCGAGTTTAGGGGTCGGACCCAGCAACCTCCTCGGTCTCCTCCTGTATTTGCTGCAGCCTCGCGCCGTGCTCAAGCAGTGCAGCTCAACAGAGCAGTTAACCTGGGGGCAAAGCCTGCACGGGGCCCGGGGAGAGAGCCCTGGACTGGCCGGGATCCTCACCTGGAATGGAGGGCAGGGACAGGGCCGGAGCGGGTGGCTGAAGAGGCCGGAGAAAAGCAAGGCAGAGGCGTGAGAGTGTTGCCCGTAGGGTCTCTAGCACCGCTTCCCTCTTGGTGTTTCTTGGGGTAATACATGGCACAGTCCTGTTAGCTCTAGCAGTGCATGGCAAAGCACTGAGATGTGCTTGATCTTGATGAATAAAGAATATTCTTTTGCCTCTTGCATCCTTACAAAGGGCTCAAACCAAGATACCTTTCAGTACCAGACTTGATCCAGGAGAGGAACTTGTGTAGGTTATTAATAGTGAAAGGTGCTGTCGCTTAAACCACAGCCTTTTTAATGAGGGAGGTGGAACAGCTGTAGCTAACTAGCTAGTTAGCAAGGAAGGAGCTTGCTTTTCATTTGCAATTCAAGGCAGCAGAAATCCAGTGTGCTCATTTTGTATAATGACATGTTATTGTCTAATAAGTGCTGTTTTCTTTCATAATCTTATGGAGGAAAAATTGAGAAACTGTCAAATGCCTCTGCCACCCTGGACCTTGTTTGCAAGCTGCATTCCTTGGATCTGTGGATCGCACTGTGGTGATATAGGTATATTTGTAGGGATCAACTCTCTAGATTCACACTAGGGTCTAAGCTGAAACAAATTTCCCCTCCCTTCCTGTAGCAATCCATACGGAGTTTACTGACAAATCTTTGTGCTAATTAATAAATTAAACAGCATATTGTTTCTTATGCAAGCATTCTCTATCAGTTAAATGGAAAAGAGCATTCCAGCATTCCTTGCTTGCTTCCATCAGTTAATTCCTCCCTCTAGGGAGAACCTGGGCAGGCAACTTAAGCCTCCGGGTTTGCCTTCTAGCTGCCGTGCTGCAAGTGTGAAATACAGCCTGTTCACTCTCTGCTGCTGTGATTTAGCTGGAAGTGCGTGTGCGTATATGTATGTATTTCCCCTGTTCTGACTCTTATAAGCCAAGTCTGATTTGTTTTGCACATAAGGATAACTTCAGCTCTCGGGGTAGTTTGTGCCTTGCTCTTCAGCTGCGTGTGCTAACTCGAGATGATCTGATGCAGGGAGCCTCTTTGCTCTTGGAACAGATGGGAGACACAGAGTTTGTTCTGAAGTTCTTTTGTAGGTAAAAGTGCAGAATATTAATAGTGAAGAGCACATAGATTAAAACACACATCTGGAATGTGTTGGTTGGCTGCTGTAGGGTCCTGAGCAAGTCCGGAGGTTCTCTCTTAACCTGGGGAAAGCGTAGAGTGAGGATACACGTACTCCTGGTTTCTGTTCTGTGTTTGGAAACTGAAAAGTCTCACCTGCCTGAAACGAGCAGAAGGTTTCCTGGTACAAGTATCGTTTGTGCAGAATGTAGCCCTTAACAATTTTGCTTTCGTGCAGTTTTAGGTAGGCTTATTTGTCCCAGACCGTCATTTTACTTGCATATCTTTGCTTTTATGTGTATGTCACAAAATAATCCAAATCCCACTGAATCAAAAATGACATCAGAACGTACACTTTTATGTTCAACAGACTAGGGTGTTTCAGCAGGGTATCTGGTACTATTATACGTATTTAATATGTTTACTATTTTTGTATGTGTGTGTGAGGCAGTAGGTGATTCAGATTCAGTTTTTTCGAGTGTCTTCCTTGTGCAGTGGGGAGTTTCCCGGAACAGGCCGAGTTGAAGCTGGTGCATCAAGAGGTCCGCAGAGCAGTGCGGGTTTCCGCCGTGAACAAGCAGAGTTCACTCCCTGCTGGCGCCGCAGCTCGCGGGGCGAGCTCGCCTTGCACCTCCCAGCCGTGCTCACCGCCAGCTTTCCGGATTATGCACAAAGTGGCATTTCCTAACACCCTCTGCTGTAATCTGCCCTCTGTGGCTTAGGGCTGAGCTGGAGTTGCACAAACTCTTCCCTCTGCCCCCACGCATCCGGGTGAGAAATCCCGGACTTGTTCCCACCTAATGTGGGTTCCCAATTGCAGGCAGCCTGGTTTGCCAGGAGCCAACATGGCTTTGGAAGCTCCTCGGGGTGGAGCTGCTGTTGTAAAGGAGTTGTGGCCCTTCCACAACCTTTATCAGAGTGAACACTGTTTGCTGCTAGAATACACTAAAAACAGTAACACAGAGCCTGTCCTTCAAAAGAAATCTTTGCAAAGGATGGCTAAAGGATAATTATATTCATTTTACCCTGCCATTTTTGGCATGGTATTTACTGTTGTATGTTCCTTGGTTCAGGTGGGTTAGGAGCAGCAGTGCTCAATGCAAGGGACACAGGGTTTCGTTACTGGCCTGGTGTCGTTCTCCATCCCTCGTCCAAAACGCAGTCTGCTCTCATCCTTAAGCCTGCAGGATGTAGCTGCCTGCAGGGCTTGCGTGAGCAGGACCCACACGGCGGGGAAGAGCAGCATGGGAAGAGCTGGAAACGCTTGTCCGCAGGGCAGCTCGGTGCTGGGAGAGACGGGGTGTTGTACTGCACTGGTAACTGGAATAAAAAATCACTTAGGTTGAGTCAAAGAATCACCCTTTCTGCTGAAGTGTTTCATTAAGTGAAATTCAGTGCAAAATACCAATAAATCTGCTGTGGGTTAGGGCAGTGTGAGAAGGGGACGTCGTGTTGCTTGCAGAGCCCCTGTTAAACCGTGTCCCCTCGTTGCGGGGGAGTGAAGGGCCCCACGGAGACACCGCTCCGCAGGGGCTTGTGGTGGCTCCGGCCTCCCTGCATCAGGGCAGAAAACTGACAGCAACTGTGTTCATGACTGCTCAGGAGATGATGGGGCTTAATGCGAGCCTGGCCGTGGCACAGTCCTGTCACACACGTGTTAATCATACAAAAGACTGGGGGTTTTCTGTCCAGTTTAAAACTCGGACGGTTTCTGGAGCCGGTGACTTCCTAGCAAACGCCTGACTGCGTCCCGCGGCTGCTCTCTGCAGATCCAGCCCTACGAGAAGATCAAGGCCAGGGGGCTGCCCGATAACATCGCCTCGGTGCTGAACAAGCTGGTGGTCGTGAAGCTCAACGGCGGCCTGGGCACGAGCATGGGCTGCAAAGGCCCCAAGAGCCTCATCGGGGTGCGCAATGAGAACACCTTCCTGGACCTGACGGTGCAGCAGATCGAGGTGCGTGGTCGTGCCCACAAGCACGGGACGCCGCGTCGCAGGGCGCGCTTGGCTCTAACTCCTGGTCTCCTCCAGCTGCACGTCCGGGCTGAGTTTTTTAGAAACTTCAACATAGCTTGGAGAAAAGCTGCAGCTTAGATTGATGCAGCTTAGTCATTGATGGGATTTTCCTCTGAAGAGAGAGAAGTAAAAGAGAACAACAGCTGGAGGTGCTGAGAGACCATCGCACCTTATTTCTAGTGCAGAATGTTCCTCTTGCAGCAGATAATTAAGCTGGTCATTAGAGTAGGAAATTGGCTGCCTCTGTTGTGTAGTTTCTGGGACTCGGAGCATTTTGCCCTGATGCGTGTGGGGTGGCTCCCCTCGCTGCAGGTTAGACCCTCCTGCGCGAGCTGGGGATTAGCGCGGAGCCCAGGCAGCTCTCCCAGCCGGTCACCAGGGTGGTCTCAGAATCCATCAAGAATTAAAGGTTGCTAGCCCTGCCCACAGGACACGGGAAAGCTGCTTCACCGAGCACCGACAAAAGGGGAAAATGCAGCTTTTCTTAATCAGTGATGAGCTAAAATTTAAAATATTTTTGTGTTTTCTTGCTTTCACATTTCTGAATCTTGATGTGGGTTTAAAAACGAAGGTTATTTATGCAGTAATTAATGTAAACCTTATCTTTTACTATTTACAAGGATTTGTTTTCCTTTACTTGGTTTATTATCCAATCCATTGCCATAAGAACCTCTTTCCTGTAACAATTTGACAAAATGGACTGGAAATAATAAACGCATTCCTTTCCTCCAAACTCGGAGGTAGCAGGATTAAAGGTAAGCACATGTGCTGAATTCACCATTTCTCTCCCATTTCAGCATTTAAACAAAAGCTACAACACTGATGTTCCCCTCGTTCTGATGAATTCCTTCAACACCGATGAAGACACCAAGAAAATCTTGCAGAAATACAGTCTCAGCCGTGTGAAAATATATACTTTTAATCAAAGCAGGTATCAAAAAATGTCTCTGCTCTGCTCTCCTTGGGATAAAAGGAAAACAGCACCCTCCATCCTGCCAGTGGTGGAGGGTGCTGTTTCACAGGCCTGGGTGGTAGTGGTGTCTTTTTCTGCTGCTGTTCAAGCTCTTTTTGGGGTGGACTTCTCATGATTGCAAAGTCAGAGAGGGCAATTGGAGAGAAGGGTGAGGGGAGAGGCACCTTCACTGCTGCCTTTTATTTAACTTGATGCCACCCTGACTCTAGGAAGAGCTTAACCCAACCCTTGTCTTCCAGGTACCCTAGAATTAACAAGGAAACTCTGCTGCCCATAGCCAAGGATGTGTCTTACTCAGGAGAGAACACGGAATGCTGGTACCCGCCGGGCCACGGCGACATCTACGCCAGCTTCTACAACTCCGGGCTGCTCGACAACCTCATTGCAGAGGGCAAGGAATATATTTTCGTATCCAATATAGATAACTTGGGTGCCACCGTGGACCTTTACATTCTTAACCACCTTATGAACCCGCCCAATGGGAAACGCTGCGAGTTCGTCATGGAAGTCACAAACAAAACGAGGGCAGATGTGAAGGTAAATGGAGGCAAGCGTTGCACTGTCTGAATGCCTTGCGTCTTGGAGGGATCTGAACATCTTGTCTGTTCTGTATGCATGAATTCAGACATACTTTCAGTCTTCTTATAGCTATTTCAGGCACCATTTAACACATCAGCTGTGATCTAATTTGAGATGCACAAAATCAGCAAGTTTATGAGGTTCTAATTCATGGAACAAATTGGATCTAGGTTCTGGGCAGCAACAGACCACGAAAGCCTGGGCTTTACGTGTGTTTTCAGTGATGAGCCCTTTCTGCAGGGCGCAGGTAGCAGCTCTGCCCCAGCTCCGCCTTTTGCGAGGCACAAGTTTGGGGACGCAGAAGCCCAGAGGGGAGGGATGGGGCAGCTGCAGCGCTGCCGAGCGGAGCTGCCTGCCCTCCGACTGCAGCCCGTGTGGCTGACGCTGCTGCTCTGCGTCCTGCCCTGATCACTGGCTCCCTGTGACTCCCCATCTTGGTGACTTGTCCCATGTTCACAGCGTGTGTGGATACTACCAGCACGTAGGAAGTTGTCGTGCAACACTCCTTTGCCTCTGTTCTTTTGAATGTGAGCATGATGGGGACAAGTGCACTCTCTTCCCGTTCATTAGACACTAAGAAAAGCCTGATTTGGTCCCACAAATCCACAGGGATGCGGTATAAAAATACAGGGCTTCGTCTTCGCCTAGTGCAGGTTACTGAGGCAACGTGTTTCTGCAGCGAGTGCCTCAGCATCTAGCAAAGTTCTGCTGGGTCACTCCTGAACCGCAGCGCGTTCAAAAGATGTCAGCAACTGCCCTCCAAAGGCCAGACTCTCCTTGCAGCAGTTCTGACAATGCCAACTGACTGCAGAGTGTGTTTGAATCACAGTAGCCTGGTAGCTGAGTGCAGGCAACACGTCTTCCCTGGGGGTTAATGGTCAACAGAACCAAACCAGTGCGTGGGAGAGCAGCACCTCAACCTTGTTCTTTTATCCCCGCAGGGTGGGACGCTCACGCAGTATGAAAACAAGCTGAGACTTGTGGAAATAGCTCAGGTTCCAAAAGCACACGTGGATGAATTCAAGTCCGTGTCAAAGTTCAAAATATTCAATACGAACAACTTGTGGATTGCTCTGTCTGCAATTAAAAGGCTCCAAGAGAAGAATGCCATTGACATGGAGATCATTGTGAACCCAAAGGTAATTGGAGAGGAGGGTTTCTGAAAAGCCCTGCTCGTACCCAGGTAACTGAGCAGCGCCTGCTGCTCCCGGGAAGGAGCTGGGCAGCCAGTGACCGGGTCAGTAAGAGGCCGGGATCCCGTTCGGAGCGTGTCTGTCCACCGGCCGCGTTCACACAAACTTTCTCTTCCAGACGCTGGATGGCGGCTTGAATGTTATCCAGCTGGAGACGGCCGTGGGTGCTGCCATCAAGAGCTTTGAGAACTCTCTGGGGATAAATGTGCCCCGGAGTCGGTTTCTGCCTGTTAAGACCACGTCAGATCTCTTGCTTGTGATGTCCAACTTGTACAGCCTTAATGCTGGCTCCTTAACCATGAGCGAGAAGCGGGAGTTTCCAACGGTGCCGCTCGTCAAGCTGGGAAGCTCTTTCACAAAGGTAAAGTGCTGGAGTTGCACTTGTTCTTCCCAGCTTTCGCAGGCTGGAAGTTCTGCTTTACCCCTCTCGATGTTCCTTTTTGCTCTAAATAAACTGCTTCATATCTGGGCGTAATGTCCTGCTCTTACCCTGTGCTCCTCCACCCCGTCAGTCCAGGGAGCAGCAGTTACCTCTGACAGCAGTGACTGTATCACACTGCTTCCCCAGGAGCAACATTTATTTTGGGCAGAAGCGATTCCAGAAAGATTCCCTAAAGTAGTTTTCAAGACACTCCTTGTCTTTTAGCCCACAAATGGGTTTTAAAACTGTCCCTGTTCTTTCCAAACCCCAAAAAGGTTCAAGATTACCTGCGGCGCTTCGAGAGCATACCCGATATGCTGGAGCTGGATCACCTCACAGTGTCAGGCGATGTTACCTTTGGCAAGAATGTGTCATTAAAGGTGAGCATAAACCGTGACCCACTTGCATGGACACGATGATTAATCTCTGCTCCGCGTAGAGAAAACTGATCCTAGCTAAGACTTGGTGCAGAGTCAGCTGGGAGCAGCCCTAGGAGATGGAGCACGGTGCTGGCGAGGCCTGGGGGAGCAGAGCCCTCTGCACGAGCGAGCAGCGTTGGCAGGACGGCTGCCCAGTGCCCCGACTGTGACACAGCAGCCGTGGTGGTGCTGGCTGGTGGGGGGCTGCAGTGCTGCCCTGCAGCAGGACATGCTGAGGGGGGTTGTATTTTTTGCATCCAAAAGCAAGCAGCAACCCACCCCCTCCCCAGCAACCCCCGGTCAGCTCAACTGCTCATTCACCGTATCAGCAGGCTCGTAATTGTAGCCTTTCCACGATTGCTGTTTTAACCTTTTTCATGCAAAATATTAACTGTCTGCAGAGACAATAACTTAGTCCAAGTGCACGCAGGAGCTGGCTGTGTTACAGCCGATACTGAACCAGTCTCCCAGCCACAAACAATCTTGTTCCAGTCAAGTTGTCAGTTCATAGCAAACAGAGTTTCTAAATGCTTGTGTTCTTCTCCCAAAATCTAGGGAACTGTCATCATCATTGCAAACCACGGTGACAGAATCGACATCCCTGCTGGAGCAGTACTAGAGAACAAAATTGTGTCTGGGAATCTGCGCATCTTGGACCACTGAGTCAGGGAAAGGGCCCGCTCAGGTCTGCGTCCTCCTGTGCTCAGCCAGCCTCCTCCTGGAAGACCCTTTTAAGCATTAGAAATAAGTACACAGAGGGCCTCTGCTTTGTCATCTCCACAGCACCCTGCAGTATTAATTTAAAATTAATTTCTCTCGCTTATCTTTTTAAGCACACACGTAGTGCAAAGGATATGTGTAAGTAAGTAACGCTTCAGTCCCTGGAGAGCTCCCGTCACGCAGTTGTTAGAAGCTGGAAGGGCAATAGTGTTTGTCGGGGCGAGGGACAGCTCTGCAGGGAGGAGCGCAGAGGTGGCCCCGGCCTTCGCGCAGGTTCCGAGTCGCTGGCGGCTGCACAAGCCCAGCCGTGCGGCGGGACCCCGCCTGCGCCCGGGCTGCAGCTGGAAACCAAACGTGTCGCTGTTGCTAACGCACTGCTGAGAGCCCTGTGTCTCTCAGGGCCTCTCACCACCCCTGTCTTCACGCCTGCCCCCTCCTCCAGCCTCGGTGTTGCAGGGCCCTGTCCTGCTCCCCTTTCACGGAGACGTTCGGGTGAGGCGAGGGAAGTGCTGGTGTTCCCACCGTGCCCAAAGACTCCAACACGTGAGAACACCGGCAGTCCCCGGGGGGGTTTGCTTCCTCCCCGTCCTGTGCAGCCTGCCTCTTCTGTTCACACCCCGAACCTGCCTCTGCCCTCTTCTTCAATAAATGGATTATGGCACCTTGAGTACACCCCTGTTCATATTGTTACAGTCATGTATGTTAATTTATCATCACTTGTGATATTTCTAAATTTGTACAGGAATCACAAGCCCTGTCCTGATCACCCTTGATTTCTTAATGTTTCTCTTGTATTCACATGCAGACAGCTTTATTTTATAAGCTTAGTATAACACTGGTATGTATCATTAAAGAAGTTGGTCTTTAAAAACAACGGTGAGTGCAGAGATTTCTTTTGAGGGCCGTTAATGACATCTCTTACCTTCTCAGGGTGGCTTCCAGTCTTAAAGAGGTAGTATTAAAAACTGTTATTTCAGTTACACCTTTCTTAGGACAACTGTTTGACATTGTATAGAGCAACTTAAAAACATGAAAATGGTCTTTGTGCCTTTTTTATAGACAGCTCTTTGCATCTTTAAAATGCTGGCAAAATTGGCTAAATACTGTAAAAGTTATTGCTAATCTAAGTTAAAATTAGCAGAACCTGACGTTTGTTTTGGAGACTGGAGAAAGTTCTGACCCCACAGCCATTTACTACTTTAAAAGTGCACAGAACCACCCTCTTACTTCTTTAATCTTCACTGCTGATTTTCATTTCAGAAATCTGGTGTACAGGTAACAGCTTCAGTGAATAGGGAGGTATTCGAAATATGGCTTCATCTGGGAGAAATACCCTGAAACAGGACTGCTCCCTAACAAAGCTGAATCCTATATGCAAGCAATCAAAAGACATTTATTTATATAAAGTTCTGTAAAAAAATAAATTTTAGAACAGCATAGTTTCATAGAGAAAAACATTTTCTACAGCATTCAACTGCAAGATTTTTATATTGTACCATCATTAAATAAGGTGGGACACCACGTGAATTTCATTGCACTAGAAGAAATGCAAAGCATCTTTTTAATATAAAGATATACAGAGCATTCTAGACAACTACAGCTGTGTTACAGCTATGTGTTTGTTTGGATTTGGTCCAAAGCAACCTGAGTCTGTTTCCAGAGCGTGACGGACACTGCACGGAGCCGATGGCTCCTTCCTGGCTGCCGGACACGCAGGGACCCCGCGGGCCCCTCCGGGCCGCGCTCGTCCGCGTTCGCCTGCGGTCGTGGCACATCAGGGCCGGGGGCAGAGCCGGGCGCATCCCCGCGGCCGTCAGTCACCTCTTCTGCTCCCAGATCTCAGCCATGTTCAGGTCCAGGTCGTTAAGGCCTTTCAGAGCTTGAAGGTTTCCAGTGTAAAACGCTACGTCCGCCGTCACCAGCCTGCATTGCAGAGCGGGGCACTGTTAGCACCCGTGTCCACCACGGGACGCAGAAGGGAGCACGGAGGGCTCAAGTGCCGCCGTGACACCCCAGTTACATGTATGTTAAACACCAGGTCAACACCGAATGCCGCTGACTTGAGTCACAAGAACAGCGCGCTGCTTGTGAGAGCTGCTGTACACAGCAAATCTGGAACCCTCAGCAGGGAATTACACGTGTCAAACGCTTTCTGTACTATTTCCAATATTACAATTTAAAATCTGGATTCTATTTTAGCTTAGAATATTAATTACTGTAGTATTAACTTGAGTATTCTGGATACTTAATATAAAAGCAACCCAATGTACTGCCTGCTTAACAGTTAACACAGTTAAAAGCCCTCGAATAGCCTGGAAAGAGCCTGAGATGAGAACCCTCATCTCGCTGTCCCTAGCAGCAAGCAGCAGGAGGTAGGAACAGCAGTTGTATTTTCCTAGAAAAAAAATTAACCGCCATTCACAGAACTGGATTTTTACCATTATTATTAAAGAAGCAAGCAGTTCAGCATAGGATAAGAGAGGGAAAAACAGATTTGAGAACAAGGTCAATGAAAACTGGTGACAACAGACCTGGTGGGGCAAGGGCTGACACTGAACTCCCCATCTACCACCAAGCTCTTACAGCTAAAAGATGCCCAGTACCACCCGGGTAACCCAGAGCGCAGCCACGTTCTGCGGCCACTGCGTCCCAGCAGGCCTGAGCGTCTTTGTTTACATTAAGCACTAAAAAAGGCACCTGAACCTACCCGTTCTGAGGGCCTCCATCATTGACAACGTTGAGGTGGGCTAGCTGCCTCTTCAGATGAAGTTTGTAGCTTGCATTAATTCTTAAAAACAACATCTAGGAGAAACCACAGAACAAGGATAAGGAACCAGCCCCGTATTTGTGTCAATGCCTACGAAGAAGAAATACATTGCAAGCAACATCTTAAGCCGCTAACCTTCCCCTGCATTCTTGTAAAGCAAAAGCAGGCTGCTTTTTGCTTTCCAGGCCTCCTAAGCTTTTTGGCCACATGCAGCGTGTGTATTCATGTATGTATATACAGATAAATGTGTGTGTGTGTGCCACAGCAGGTAGGACTGTACATCCTCACCTGTTTGCTGTGTGCAGAATTTAGAGGACGGTCTCTGGAGCATGAATCTCTTCCCTATTGCCTGAAGCACCTAGTAGCATACGTTCAGGCTAGAAAATAAATGAATCTTTTTGACCTTTTTACTCTACTACGTCTATTAAAGGTTTCTTTTTTCTCTAAGAGGAAGTGAAAAAAAAAAAACAACAGTGCAAATGGACCTTTTAGTTCAGCATAAAAGAGAAACTACAGCTCAGGGCATTCCATGACTGTATCAATCTTCCTGTTCTTAGATCTACGGCTCTGCAGAAGCACTAACTGCAGGGGAAGCAAAGACAAACAACAAAATCCATGTCTAGTAAGACTTGAGACTCGGCTTCATATTAGATTTAAGGACCTCAACCCTGCTCAGCATTCCAGAAGAATTCCCTAAAAGGAATTCTCTAAAAGGGCTGCCTTTGAGTCCCCAAAGCTGCCACCCGTGTGGCGCCCCAACCCCGTGTCTGCATTTCTGCCTGCGTGAAGGACAGGGCGCTCCTGCCAGCGCCCACGTGTGTGCCGAGGGTGCTGCTACCTGAGTTTGCTCCTCCGGAAGGAGATCGGAGATGGCTTCGTGCATCTTGGCCATCTGCTTGCAGATATTCCTGAAGCACGCCGAAGGAACGGGAGCTTTCACTTCATACTGCAGTAAAAGCAGGAAGAATTAGTCCTTTCCGCTGCCTCGGAGCAGTGGAGGTCCCCAAGCCCATGTGAAGCCCTGCACAGCTCACGGGATTTTCACGCATTACCAACTCAAAGACACACTCTGTGGCTCTGCTCCGCTTCCTGCACACAGTCCCATTCAAACCAAGATGAAATGCCAGCAACTCCCAACTTCAGCCATTCATCTTAGTTAGCTTATAATTGGTTTAGGCTTCTTTAATTGGTTCTCTTTGCTCATTATTTTTGTGTGGTTGCCATTAACCTACAATAATTATCCTTGTACCAGGTCAGCACCAAAGCAGCCGTCTGCCTCGCACACAGCAGCACCACGTCCACGGACACAGAACTCAATACACAGCCCCTGTTTGCTGCCCACTACTCCTCCTTCGGCTCTGCATTCTCACCAAGACCAGTGCAACAGAACGTATGCACCTCCCAATATTTCACCAGAAGAAAATAACTCTCCAAGACGCACGCATCAGAATTTCTGTCCAAAGAGAAGTACTAAGGGAAACTCGGTGTTCGGCCACGGTGAACCAACACTGCACAAATATCTGAGAAAGCAGAGCGAGGAACATCCCTTCCCTCATAGCGCCCGAGATGCGAGCAGCGAGACACCGGGAACGCCTGGACAGCAGGAGCTGGAAAACGAACTGGGCCCCTCTGCTCCTGCCACGGAGGGGGCAGCTTCGAGCTGGCACCGGAGACAACGAGAAGCCGGTGCTGGGGCAGGGCTGCTGGGAGACGCCTGGTTTTCCTTGGCATCCTCCTTCCCAGGGCAGAGCCTGCGGGGTTTCCGTGGAGCCAGGCAGGCCTCGGAGGGACACGCTGCAGTAAATGCAGTAAATTTACTGCAGTAAAATGCAGTAAGTGACTGCCTACTCACAGGAGGAGCTGCCTCCTCTGCCGCGGTTCTGCACTGCAGGGAACAGAGCTCGCCCGGCACAGCAGCACACCGGGGCGCTGCGAAGGGCCTTCAGGGACGAGCCGGGCCAGGGCCCCTGTTCTGAGAAGCAGCAAAAACAGCCCTTGGTGCCCCAGGAGCTGCCCCTGTGCTGCCCAAGGGGCCGTGTCCCCAGGGAAACCCGAGCCGCCGCTCCGCCATGTGCCGGGCGATCCTGCCTCCCGCTAAGGTCAGCGCCGCTTAATGTCACTGCGGGTCGCACCCAAGTGCTCCGGCCCTCCACCCAGCAGCCACAGGCCAGCAAGCTCTGAGAGAATCTAAAAGCTTCATCTGGCTTCTTCCATTAGCATGTGTCCCTTCTGAACACTCTACTCCTTCAACTGCTTGTTAATCCAAGCCCTATGCTACCCCGTGCCAAGCTGCGCGCCGGGTGCTGGGAGCTGCTCGCGCTGCTGCAGACACTGCCCGGCGCCCAGAACGCGCCTGCAAACTCCCTGGTTTTATGTTCCCCAGCGTCTCCGCTGGCAACGCACCATTTGGGAAATAAGAGAGGCCAAAACAGGAGAAACACCAGGAAGGGAGACGAATAAATCCCCACACGGTCGGTTTGTCTCCTGGGACAGTGGGTCGCGTTCCCGGGAGCCGGGCGGCCTCACTCGGCCCTTGGGAGCTCTAAAGGACAGGAGCAGCCTCGGGTTACACCTCCCGCGGCCCCGAAGAGAGCTGGCCCGGGAGATGAAAGGGATCCTGCGGGACAGATACCTGCTGACTACTGGCACGACGACAAATGGTGCTGCTGGCTTGCTGGGGCTGACTCCTTTGGGATCCAGGATCTAAGTTACAGCGTTTGTCTCTTGTTTGCAAGATGTAAAAGTGATCAAAAAAGCAAGCTACAATACAGCTCTATCCCTCTATAGGTGGAGACCACTATATACACATTTTAAAAGGTCATAAATGCACTTCACAAGTGACACAGAAGACAGCATAAGTGCAGACGGAAGAAGATAGGCTCCTAAAAGGAACAGGTTTGCCCAAGTCCATCAAATCTGTCACTGAAGAATTAATCTTTCCCTCACCCCATCATAAAATGGTTTAAAAAGAAGCTGAAGACCCAGAGTAAAACCTAGAGGCAGAAAACCCAGAGCAAACGCTGCGCAGGGGAGCAGAGCGCTTCAGTTTCCGAAGGCCATTTAGAGAATGCATAACTATTTCCAAAAATCATTACCTTGGATAATAGTTTGTCAAATAAGCTATCCATTATGGCTACGAGCTTTGCTGAAATTTCAGCTATGTGGTCATGATAATCCTGTAATGAAAGAAAGCAGGTTTTATTTACTATCTAATGGCATTCGTATTCTTCAGAGCACAACTGAAAGGCAGAACTCGTAGTTTAATTAGAAAGTGCCACAGGAATTACCTTCGTAATGTGGTCAAAATGCCTGAGCATGCTAAACTGTTTCGGCTGCAGTCGAGCTTCAAAATGAGCCCTGATAATAGGAATGTAGTGTACGATTAGCTGCAGGCAACGTGAAGAAAGAGCTGTAAACCCAGAAGGAAGAGAGGGAAAGAAAAATAACTTAATTATTACAGGAACAGTCATTCGGTATAAACTGTACTTCCTTCACCACAAATAACAGCGATCTGACACTATTTAGTGTGCTTAAAGATGTAAAAAGCGGCAGCTCCCAAGCATGCCAAAGCGACCACTGCAGTTACTACAGCTCTGCAGTCAAAGCATTCCCAGGAAAACTGGTCACTCGTATGTTGGCTCTTTCCTTCATTAGCACAGGAAAGTTTCAAATGTAAAGCGATCTGATAGCAAAAGAATTGGCTGCTTTTCAGTGCACCCCCTAAATGGAAAAAACTTACATTTTTATTCACATTTTACACTTCCCAACAAACCTGCATCACCCTCTGTCTTCTACATGCAGCACCATGACACAGGTGTAACTTATTCTAAATACTCAGCTTCTACTAAACAGCCAAAAGAACAGGATTTTAAATTTTAAAATCCAAAAAAACATACCTAGATTTTTTGTAGTGATTGTTTTCAAACCAACAACTTGCAACGCACCAGCTCCAAGCACTAGTTGGCAACTTCTAGAGTTGAAATACTGTAAGAGAAAGAAAAAGTTAATGAAAGGGCATGTTGCCACTTTAAGAACCACAAATATATCCCAAAGCAGCACCCTAGGATGAAAAGCAGTTTAGAAATAGTATCAAAAGAAGTCTGCAAGATTGAACAGGTTAGGGCAAAATAAATGAAGGCCGATAGCCAAATTTCACATGCTCCTCCATGAGGAGTCTCAGCTAATAACTGCTCTTCCATCTGCTCTAATGATCCCAGGACCAGCACAACACCTAGGCCTGCAGCCTCAAGGCAAGAGCAGCATTTTCACCAGCTTCAGTGGGCCCTGATCTTTCTGACTCAGCTTGTACTAAAGCACTCAAGGCAAGGTCTTCTGAAATACTGTTATTAAAAGTAGTTGGCTACTCAGTGATTTTATCTTGCAGGCCAATTCCTGCTTCTTTATGGGACCTTTTGGTGAGGCTTCTCAGGGGAAAGGAAGGCAGCAGGGCAGACTGGCTGCACTCGGCCTTACTCTGAACGCAGAACTTGGTCCTGCTCCGGGCTTCTCACGCCAGGGCCTTGCAAGGAATACAGAGTAAAGCTTTGCTGAGTAAAGCAGTAATCCCAGAAAGGAAAATATCAAAGGAGCAATTTTCTGCCCTGGCTTCAGACCCTCTCAACAGTCTGAGCGTGAGCTGCTTGGTGCAGGGATATAAGGCAGAGCAATGAGCAGCTCCTCTAGCAAGAGGGTATCACTCTGTGCCGATACCCGTAGTGCTGATCTGCTAAAGAACCACAGTTTGGAACAATAAATACCAGTGGAGTGTCCAAGCTGGCTTACGCTTTCTCAGGAAGATGCTGATGGGAGGAAGACACACTTATTTTCAGCAATAACACCCTCCAGGTGCAAGAAGGGAACCACAAAGATGCAACCCTTGTTCCAGCAAGGACCAGGGCACAAGGTTTCACCCCTTGTGCTGTCAGCCTATTCCTCCCTGAGCGGGTATCACCGAGATAGAGCACCCCATGAACACAGCTTTTGGAGCATCCTTGGGAAGGAGGAGAGCAGGGAAAACACTTGGGCATTTAGGACTTAAAGGAAATTGGTTCTGCTAAGGTCTGTTCTGGATTCTCCCCTCAAAATCTCAGCACGTACAACAGCTTCCACAGCTGGGCAGCTATGAGCAGAACCTTAGCAAGGAGGGACTCCTCCAAGACAGGGAAGGAATAATTAACTGGGGTTTTCAGCACTGTAACCAAGGAAAACCGTGAAAGTGAAGTGTGCACCAGGGTGAACAAAGCTGACCTCACAGGGTTCTTGAAAGCACTAAATTTGCCACTGCTTAGGCAGCTACATTTGTGTTTATAACACTAAAAATGCTGACCTCTCAGAAATGATGCACAGATTTTGAGCTATGTCAGACTCCTCCCGCACACCAGAAGAGATGCATGTACTGGATGACTCACGGTTGGATCATCCCAGCCAACAGAAAAGCATCATCATTAAATGTATGCAGGGCAGCTAAGGTCTCCACAGCAGTAATCCACCTTATTTTGGTATTCTGGTCTACGACCTAGCTTGAGGCACAAGATGTCCTAGATTGGACTAGGTGAGTCAGGAAAGATGGGGAAACTGTCGCTTTCACCCCCAGCTCCTGCAGTGTGAACATAAGGAGCTTCCTTGCTGGCTCTGGGTTACGAAGAGCTCTGCTTCCTCTTCATCTCTGAGTACTTTCTTTCTTTCTTTCTTTGCGGTAAACATGGGAAAAATACAGAGGAAGTGATATTGCCACCTGAGAGCAAGGAGAGTTTGCAGCAAGTGTCTGCGAAAAGCAGGACCCGTCGCGGCTGGGGCAGCAGCTGTGCTCTCAGGTGTTCTCCACATCACGGCATCTCTTGAGGAGCCCTTTCCAGCAAATCACCTGCTTCCCCAGGGCTGGCAGAGCCACTTCTTTCGTTCGGAGCATTATGTTATGCACAGCTCTGAGGAAGGACTTTCCATCCAGAAAACTTTTTTGTCTTTTTTTTTTTTTTTTTCCCCCACCAATTTATGCATATTAAGACAGAAAACAAAACTACTGAGGCCTACAACTAGGTATTTCCTCAAACAATTCAGCAGTCAATATGCTTTTGTTCTCTCTGGCCTTGCACAAAGGTTTCGGTCTATTGCTGTGCCCCTGATCAAGATACCTATCAAGTTCTCCTTTCTTTGTGCCTTTAAGGGAAGGGTGATGTGGGATGGAAAACTAACTCGCAGCTACTGCTGGAAAATCATTTGACCAGTCTACATTTCATGACCATCTATCTGCTGGTGAGATCTCAAGTATCCTATAAGCTGGAAACAAAGCACAAGGAATTCCATTGTTTTTATTGCCTTTGAGGCAGGAACACATATAGAGAGCACATGGAAGATGAGAACAGTCCCGTGTGGTATTTGGGTTTTATTTTTACCTTCAGTTCCCCCTTTCTGTCACAGACTGTGAGAAATCTTTTAAGTTCTGCTCTTCTCCATCCGATATAGCACTTTCTAGTGTAAGAGCTAAACAAACCAATGCAACCCAGTGCTTTCAAAAACACTATCCTCACACTGAGGTCATCCTGGAGGAGAACTGGGCGCTTATGCGCTGACAGAGACCATGGGGTCAGACTAGTTTTGTTCATTCAGTTCTTCCAGACCTCCCACTTTATTTAAGGGGAATGGCTACACATTAAGTCCCTGTCAAGTGACTCTGTCTCTGTGGTTCTCTGTGGAAGCAGAAACTGAGGGCTCCAAAGGACTTCTGGGCTCATGTTTGAGAAGCGCTTCCTTTGGGAAACAGGGTGGAAAATGGGAGGCAAAACCTACACAGAGCTCAAAGGCCGATCCTTTGCAATACAGAGGTTTCCCCTTGCCCAGAATTATTTTTTTTGCTACACTCCTGTGCCACAGTTTGCACAGAATTTGCTGCTTCTCCTCCTCCATAGAGAGGAACAAAGCTTTTCTTTATGCCTCCTGGTGGACATTAGAAGTAGAACTGTCAAACTGAAAAGTATCACACAGTCTAAGCTCCACTGAGGTGTTTAGCTTAGGTTATTGCTCACTAACTGTCTGGTAGACCGTTAAAAACAAGGTCTATAAAGAATGACAGACGCTCATGTTCCCCTTCTGCAATATGGGGATATTATTAAGTCACCTGATGGCCTCTTGGGGACAAAGCAGCAGGAAAGCAGCTTATCTGAAACACCAGGAGAGCAATATCCCCCTCCTTGTGCCCACTTCGAGGAAAGCGTTTCTGCATGACGATACCTCTTCTCAAAACCTTTGAGGTGCCTCAAACCTTTTCTCCTTAGCACATTACAGCATGGAAACTCTAAGGTCCATCTCCCAGGCTACTCCCAGACAGCTTATGCTAAAATGTACTTTTGCAGAGAAGAATCTGTTACCCTTGTAGGGATCATGCTTACGTTCATCACTCATGATGACTTTGTAGGCAAAAAACAAAGATAAAAACCTTGGAATAAATTAAGTAGTAGGCTTTGGGTATGTGTAACGATTTTAGCTGTATTCATGTGCTCCTTTTATTACTATTTACTGGTCTTACCTTGTTGCACCTGTCTTCCACCAGCCTTCCTCTTCTCTAGCAAGGAATGAATGAACAGGCCTTGGTCTTTTATCATCTTTACCTTAAGCCACCTTAACAGCGGCTTTGTCACAACCTATTTTTCTCCCTTATGCTGACATTACTTCTACTGACTTGCACAAAGCAAGGGACCAGTTTCTTTCACGACTGGAGATATGTATCAATGAGATCTGGAATGACACTGTATTTTCTCCAACAGCAGTGCTTATACCTCCAGCCTGAAGGAATAAGTGCTATGAAAAATAGTATCAGAAGAAACTTACAGTATCCCAGGTGGAAAAAAAAAAGAAGGACATTCTCCTGAAGTTAATTCATCCAACCTATCCGACCTTCAAATCCGCATGTTTAAAAAGCCTACCTTGTAACTGAGTAACAAGCACAATCATTTCAGTGAAATTTATGTAATTTATGTTGCATCATAAAAGCACATGAAGCATTTTGGAGAGTAGTACCCAGTCTGCCGCCCTGAATGCCTGTGAGCAGTGCCGCCAGGACACGTTCATACCTTCAGTAAATCAGACAGGCGGGTAAGCATGTCAGTGGTGATGGAGGGAATGTTGTCCACGCACTGGCAGTACTCAAGGATTATTCTTATTAACAGCAACACTGTCCTGCAAGAGAGGTAGAGCGCCAAATGTTAGCCCCATGCACAAAAGACACTGAAAAATTAAATAAAGTCCACTCATGGCTAGAAAACTACCTAATGCTACAGGTCATAGCAATAAACAAATCCACACACTGATGTGGGACAAAAGTGAACTGTAAAGAGGACATAGGAAAATATATATACACAGACGGCTATAAGCACTACCCACTCCACAGGGTGGTTGGGGGAACTATTGAACAGAGAGAGAAGAGAGAAAAAATTCTGAAGTTCATAGAAAAATTTCTTACTTCAAAGGGTGACTACTGTGAAACGAGAAGTCTCCATTCACATGTTAGAGGAGAAAAAGCCTTAAAGCTCCTTTCTTAACATAGTGTACAACTCTGGCCAACTCTTGATAACTAAAAATCCAGAGCCTATAGACAATGATAATCATTGGGAAGGCTGCTATAAACACTGATAAGTGAAAAAAATGGACAAATATACGGTCTATTAAATGTATTTTCCCCCCTTAGAGGAATGCTCGTTATCCTTTAAAGGGTGCTCAAATACCTGAACATTCTTTTGCAATGATAGCAGAGGGCTGGTTTTAAGTTCTAAACAATTGGTTTCTGCTTGTAATTCAACAATGGCACCTCACCACAAAGCACCCCGAAACAACAGCTGGTCAAAGACACAATGAAAATCAGCACTTTGTGATTTTAAGTTTGGGACAAGTTGACCTTTTTGGACTCTGACAGGTGTCTGTCTCTACCAAAAGAGCATCTCATGGATATTTAAGCTTCTCCATCTTCGGAAACACAGAAGACTTTTAAATTAAAGCAGTATTAGTATTCATATTTTAAAAGTGCTTTGATATAATCAGTTTTAAGAAATTACATTCAAACCAAAAGCAACACAGATAGAAATAACACGCAGCACAGGCAATGTGCTGTGAAGATAAATGCGCATCTTCAAATACGTGTTTTCATGAAGCAATTGCAAAACAAACACCACCTACAATTTTAGCTTAGTCGTTTAGAGAAGAAACAGCAGCTTAAAGTTCAGAACAACCGGCAATGTTCGGAAACAAAAGAGTAATTGATCTGTGGAAGGAAGGCTCTTATTTCATTCAGGTAAGGGTGCTAAAGCTGTTAGTATTCACCCACCGTTCTGCTCAAAAGCACTTGCCAACTAACCCACCGTTAAGGGAGAAGACTGCAGCTTACCCAACTGTTGCATATTTTTGTCCTTCAACAACGAGGAATTCGGTGGGTTTTCTTTCTTCAGCAGCTAAACGTTTAACAAGAAAGGAAGACAGATGAGCACAGAGTATGTCCATTTCCAAAAATGAAGTGCTCCCCTTACTAAGGCTTGGAAAAAATATACAAATCAATCTTTGGAGCACCACTTTCTACTTTATATTAGTTACATGCAGAATGCAGGTGGCCACCCACCATTAGGACCAGTATCGCTACTTATATTGTCCGTATGACCTGGTATGCTTCTGCTAAAAGCAACAGTTAATCAGCTCATTTCCATGTTGCATTCCATCGCTTCTACGGTTAATGCCTTTATGTCCTTTTTCTTGGGAGAGAGGTGCGAATGGGGCCTCTTTACTGTGGTATTACTGTTTTGACCCCAACTTTCTCCTCAGTTGCCATCTCTCTCGCCCTCTAAATATCTTGTCTTCCTTTTCTAGCTGTTTATGTAGGTTCATTGCCACCATACTGGGAAAGCAATCCTACGAGGCAACGAGTGCATAATAATGCAATCTCATTTTGCACACAGGGAAATGAGTTAGTTTTTTGCTTCTTGTTCCTCATCTGAGGTCACGTGAGGATCCTGTGGTGAGGTAAATAATTGAATACACCCGAGTTTTCAGTTGAGTGAGCAGCCACATAACATGCCAGATTTCATTTGAACAACTGGCAAATCAAGTAGTGCCAAAAAGCACCGTTTGACACAAGCAGGGGTGAGCTCTTCCGTTTCTTGCAACACTTCCATGTTACATTCTGGAGAAAGATTGTGTTTGTGCAAAGACTCTAAGCCTCTACTTTGGGAATCTCCCTTCCTGAGCTAACCCCTCAATGGGTTCTGCTACGAATCTTTTAAGGTCAACACAAATTTGAACAGCGCAAACAGGAGAAAAAAAATATACAAATTATCTCCCTTTTGCACTTCCCAGAACATAGCAAACAAGCACAGACCAAGACTGACACTGGGATGTATCTGGCAGCATTCAGTAACAGTATGTGCTGACAATCACTCGAAATCAGCTAATAGCAGCACTGCAGGATACTCACCTGCCGCCTTTTTTTCAGGGAGAGAAATTCTGCCATCCGATACGGAATCGACGAGATCCTGAAACTCGGCAGGAACTTCAGCTTGCTTCCAGCGCTCATTGTCCAGGAGGAGACTACAAAAACAAGAGCAAGAAGGCTGAGAAAATGAAATACCTTATGTCTTTATGCCTCTCCTGCATGCACTGCCATGGAATCAAACCTACAGTAATTTAAAAAAAGTCAAGGGCTGAAAAATGCTACATTATTAATCCTTATTATAAAGAGGTACCCAGTAAGTGTGGTAACAAATCCCAAATCCTGTTGTCTGGGCACTTTATGGTTTCTATATTTCATCTCCCCTAGAAGGCCAGAGGCCCTTGTAGGAATAAAGATCCTTATGTGATCACTGCCACTGAAATTATGTGGCAACACCATCACTGTAAGAGCTATTGAGGGATGAAGGCAGAGCATTCCACGCATTACAGACCACAACCAACCACACACATCTAGCTGGGAAGTCGCTATTCTGAAATTCCTAGTCCCTGAGACACGGCAAGCCCTACCCTTCAGTGTCAATAAAAACTCAAGGCAGTTTTTAGTCCTTCCTGTAGTTATTACTGTCCTTCCTGTAGTTATTACTGACCCAATTTAGATAGATGTAGAATAATTCTGTTAGAAGAGATTTTGTTATGAGGAACGTAAAACAATCAAAATAATAGGATTTTAAAAACATTTCCATCCCCTTCTTATCACTAGAAGTGGATTACAGGTGTGCTAGGCAACAAAAGACTTCTGCTTACACAGCATGCGATTGATAAAATTCTTGTTTTACAAACATGAAGAGCTTCTACCCAGAGTTACCTTAGTTTTGTCTTCCTCTCCTCATGGAACCTATTCACAAATCTGTTGGCTTGGCTCTGTAGTGCTCCTCGCAAGGACATACTTTTCCTGCCACAGATCTGCTCGGTATCTAAAATAAAGCCTTCCATCAGTCGGGAGAGGGCAACAAACTCGCTGGAATTCAGCTTCTCCAGGAAGCCATCCTATGCGCAAAGGAAAAGGCTGTGAGGGGATTCACTCCACAAAAATCCAGGGACGTAAGGAAAGGACTGGACAGCACGTGTGAAGGCCAGAGAGAACTTAAAGATGCAGAATTCAGGGTTCAGTTCTTAACGCTAACTCCTGCAATAAACTCATTTGACTCTGGGTAAGAGCTCTCTACTGAGGCTCATCCACAAGGGAGATTTGTGTTGCTGTGTGCCCAGGTGCTGTGACTTTTGCTGGGGACAAGTCCGACCCAAAGGCTGTCGGCTGGCGCTGGGCACAGAGCACCTCTCAGTGTGTTAGTCCTCTGTGCCCTGGGAGATATTGGGAAGAAACAAATCTTAGAGCAGGGCAGGATAAAATATAATAAAGGCTGACTAGAAGCAAGCGGGATCTTAATGTAAACCTGACTGTGACACCACCACAGGGGTGAGAAATTGGCTTTTCCTGTGGTTGTGTGTGTTCTGGGCCTGCCCAAATACCCCCAGATTTTCCACACTGGCTTTGCATCAAAGCAGACTGGAAAATCATACTGTGGGTCCACTACTACTTGAAGCAGGGACATTCCCCAACTCCACGGGATATATTAGAGTGACTATACTATAGCCACCTTGTCATAGCTACTCTGTACTCCCTGCACAGAGCTTCCAACACGGTGTGTTGTGGGACAGGGACCCAAGTAGGTCACAGAAACCCAAATGGCCCTAGAGTGACATATGTTAATTAGCACCAAGAGCGTGTGACAGCAGGAACAGTCACTCAATCTCAATCGAGAACACTCTTTTTGAAGTGTTGCTAATTAAACCAGTAACAGGTAACAGCTTTTCACTACAGAGCGAGTCTGAGTGCAGTCCAGGTGAAGCTCCCTACCTTGGCTCGTGCCATGAGGAACTTGACTGAGCGATCGTGGCAGATATCCGAGGCGTTATACAGCAGGTCCTGGATGTTGTTTGCCAGCTTGCCCAGCTCCAGGTCTGTCAGTTTCATGTCATCAGTGATCCTACAAGGGACAGAACCATGTGGCTGAACATTTTTATATACATATATACATAATAAATCGGTATGTGATATATTTTTATATAGATATATATGGTAAAAAGAAACAGATTTATATATACGTGTGTACATACATATATATGTAGAGAGAGATTTTATTTTTATATATATATATATATATATATATATGTATATATATATGGCAAAAAGAAACAGTTTATATATATATATATATATAAACTGTTTCTTTTCGCCATTTGAAGGAGGAAAGAGCCTTGCGGCAGCTGTCAAATACAGTCAGTTTATCTCCGAAGTGGCTTGGTACAGGTGGGACCTCCTAAGCTGCTGTCACTGTCACATCAGTCCCTGTGATAAGCAGGTACACAACTCTACTATCTTAATATTTTTAAATCCTCATTCTAATTGTAATTCCCCAAGACAGAAAATACGATACAGCAATAATTAATAAATATTGCTATAATTTACCCAGCTCCTCTAATTTACCCAGCGCACCGCCTTAGTCTCCAAGCTACAACTCTTTGATCTTCAGGCTCTTAAGCCTGTGCTTTTTGCAAATAATTTCACAGCTTGTCTGCTGCTTTGAGGGCAAAACTCTGCCCTCACCCAGCTAAGATATGAGGACCATTTTCTGGTCTAGCAGACTGACAGTGCAAGAGGAAGGGGGCAGCCCAGGATGTTGGGTAGCAGCCACTGGGCCAACGCTGCAGTAATTGTCCAATTTTCTCCTCTAAACACAAAGCAGGGCTTCTTGGAAAAGCAGAAAAGGGATGAAGCAAATTCATTCTAGAACAAGTTAAGCAGCTAGTCTCAAACTCCTTTGTTACTAGAGGGCTCTATTTTTGTGGTATATAATTAGCTGCTACCTTGGCAAAATGCTCCCTATCGGTTGGGATCCAGTTCCTTCCTCTTCACTCTAATTCCCTCGATTCCTCTTCACACTGCAGTTCTCGTGTAGCACCAGTGTTTGGACACAAGGAGACCCAGCTCCATTTTATTTACATTATACTGACTGTAAATTTAGGTCATTCAGCCAGCACCGTGATTTGGAGGCAAACAGTGGCAGTTGCTTCAGGTCACAGGTACAGATACTCAAGGACCCAAGTTCACCCAAGCAGGGGTGAACTTCCACGTGCAAATATGTGGAAAAAGCTGCAGTGAATGGATCGCTGCAGGGCTACACTGCCTGCTGCCAGAGCACTGGGATGTATTTATTTAACCATGCAGGTCACTGAGCAGGCAGTGAGCAGCACTTTTCTTCTCCAGACTTTATCAAGGTATATTTCTCTGAGACAGCTTAATAAAAATAAAGATTAGCTATCATGAGCACAGGCAGGAAAAGGAGATGCTGCAAGCAGCCAGGGGCACAGGGGTGATTAATGTCTGTTATGGAAGCTAGACTTGCGTCTGCCAAGCTTTGCAAAGCTTTACAAATGGAGAAGGAGCCTCTCCGTAAGACATGGTCTGACCACAAGCTCCAGGGATGGTGCTGGAAGGCCATTTTATTTCACTTACCTAGAAACACGACACACCCCTCCAAAGAGCAGCCTCAGAAACCACCTCTCACACTCACTCGCTCGCTTAGGCCTGCGGTGAGTGGGAGAAGGCCAGCACAGAGCCCACGTTTACTCACATCATCTCCACTCCTCCCGGCGTGACAGAGGACGACGTTTGTTCCTTGCTGGAGGAGGAGTCGGTCGTGCCCTCTGGCTCAGAGACCGAGTCGCTGCTGCAGGGCTCGCTGCTCGGGGAAACGTTCCTTTGAGAGGTAGTGTCAGCCGTGGCGAGGAGGTCCCCCTCGCCAAACGCGTCACTTATGAACAGGCCCTCGTGGGTCAGATAAGCCACTTCTGTGTCCACCACGCTGTCCTTAGCAGAGTCCTTCTGCAGCGTGTCCTCCAGCTCCCTGGTTTTCTGGTTCTTGTCTAGAACCAAGAGAACCACGCTACGGATAACATTTAATGTTGCCTAGAACCAAATAGAGTGTTTATTATCACAAAACCTGTAGCACAAGCTTGAACTGAAAAAAGATATTTTTTTCTGCCCACAAAATTCAAAGTAAATCCTGGCTATATCTTCTATCATGTAATTAGCATTCTGAGAGAGACCCATTCGTCTCTGACAGCAATTGATATCAGATATTTCGGAGAAAGGTGCAAGAAACCTCATTTGGAGTAATCTGCCACATACAAAAGTGCTGTCCTAATCCCTAACAGCCTCAGATGGATGTAATCAAGCAACAAGAGGTATTAGCTCCCTCCCAGGGCTTTCTTTGTTAGCACTAATCATTTTTGCCCTGGATGCTGATATTCACATATCCCTCTTTCAATCAAAAGTTTGAGCTCTATAATCAAAATCAACATCTTAAAATTTCACATGGAAAATAACTTCATCCAATTTCTGCAAAATGCCCGAACAAATTACATGAAGCTCTTGATAAATTAATGTCTTACCTTAATTCTCTTGAGGAAGATGGTAAACTTAGAAAAAATATTCTTCAGTAAATCAAACCACTGAGGAAAATTCATCATCCTCATCTGGTCTGCAAGCCTAAAATAATAAATAAATAAAGGTCATTTAAATAAAAAACATGCTTTAAATGGAATTGTAAATAGTAAATGCAAGGAAATTAGTGTAGACAAAAGATCCCACATGAACAACAGTCACAATTAACACAAAGTCAGTGGAACAGGGAAGGAGGTGCTTAAAATATATTGTGCCAGGAAAGTGAAAGCCTCTCACCTAACACTGAGCTTTCCCAAGGCACGCTGTTATTTCCCCATGGGATTAGTATGTAGCAAAAACTCGGCAGGGGTGGGAAGGGGGAAATAAAATTGTCACAGACTGTATGATAAAAAAAAAAAAAAAAACAGGAAAAAAGTCACAGCTATTACTAGAGTCTCATTATTAAGTCCACATTGTTGCACTGCAATGAGAACAATTCTGCCAACAAAGTGAAAGCCAGGGATTGATAGTAAAGGGCAGAAAGTCACCAACAGAAGGAAAGTAAAACACTATAAAACTCTTACACCCCTAAAATAAATGAATAAATATATATATATTGCAGAATAATAAATGCTGGAGAATGGGAAACAAATACAGTTTTTAAAAACGATCCTGTTCTCAGTCTTTCCCAGAGTCTCTAGAAGTTCCTCATCCAGCCGCTGCTCAACTCTATCAGGCTGCAGCTGATATAGGCAAGGGTTGAGCATCTGCAAGGACAGAGATCTCACAGCCCCTCTGGCCCCCTTCAAATGTAAATTTAATTTGAAAAAATAAAATAAAGGCACCTTAATAAACTTTAGAAATCTGAACAAAAGGAGGGGGAGAAAGCAGGCAGGATCAGAGGCTTAGGGAGAAACAGAAGAACAATTCTTAATTACTGGGAAATTTAAGCACAAATGAGTACCCTAAGTTTATCTAAGCTAAGAACACCCATTTTCTATCCCCACCCATCATAAAAAAGGATCTAGCTGTATACTTACTTAACAACCACTTCTGTATCTATTTCTTCTATCTGCGATACCGTATTAACCACACACTGTCAAATTGAAATGGGGAAAAACAAAACAAAAAGGGTCTTAGCTTCTTTCAAACTGCTTCATTTCATAACACACATAATAATCTTCACAGTAAGAAAAGCAGAGAGGCATTTGTGTCATATAACAACTTATTGAAAAAACAAAACAGCGCCTCTGCAAGCACCTAGTTGCAAAATACAGATGCCCCACATGTTCTTGCTTTAAGTGGGTGCATAAAACCCAGAGGGCGACTGATGCTTCCCAGGTCGAGCTGCGGAGATTTTGGACGTGTATTTTAAATAACACCGTTCAGCGGGGGAGCTTCTTAAAGACACTGACCTTGTTCTTCAGGACAGTGACTTACAGACCTCTGCTCTTTTAACTCCCAGCTCTGTAGAGCTACTAAAATCCTCCTCAAAACATCCCGACAATGAACTCGAACAGGAAACACATTTGAGACTGTTTCCTTTACTAAGGAAAACTACCTGAAGGCACAGACAATAGGCAACAATGCAAACACATTCCACAAATCACATGGAAATGCTCCTCGGATCCTGTCAATTTTCCCTATTTAACAGAAATTTAAACTGGAAATTGATTCAGCTCAATCTATTATTGAGTAGATAAACAAAAACAAAAAAAGAGCAAAACAGACACTTGTAAAAGATCGAGACGATCTTATCAGATAAGTTAGAAACATTTGGCTTACCTGTTTAATTATGTTCTTTGCAGTAATAATCATTTCATCTCCATATATCTCATAAAAATTTAGCTTTCTTTGTTTTAGAAGTCCAAATACTAGTGATACAAGTCTCTCCTATCAAAAAAAAATGAACAACAACAAAACACTGAAGATATCAAAGGACAAGAAAGGTGATTTTTAAGAACTGCAGCGAATCGAAAAAGTTGATATATCAAATACACAGTAGATAGGATTTAGATGAGTACAATGCCTAAAAACATAATATAAACCTACATTTAAACACTAAAACATAATATATATATTTAACTAAATATATGTTAAAAAGAAAAGGGGAGGGGGAGGAGAGGCAGGAATTTGATTAGAATAGAAGCAGGATGAAATGATAATGTTGCTACCAGGAAACTACGTGAATTAGCTGATGCTAATTGAGTATGTTAAAGATGCAAACATATTCATCAGACAGTTCCTTTCAGTAACAGACATACCTCTTCTAGAATTTGGCAATCATCTTCTAGGGGTCTATTTAAATCACTGCGAGCGTAAGTTGAAAACTCTGCAATCATCATTTTATCTATTAGCTTCTCCAGTTCACAAAGCTGTGAGCCAAGATGCCTAAGAAAAACAGCCATGGGGATATGAGCTAAATAATCAGCCTGTAAACGAATCATTAGTTCACAGTTGAAGAAAATAATCCCATAGCAGCTAATTTCCATGCACAATTGCCGTAATTTCAATGCTGATTTAAGGGGGGGCTTAAATTTTTTGCTACTTAGAACAGCTGAAGCCACACATGTTTTTTAGAAGTGCTGTCACCTTGAAGCAAAACATGGATGTGAGCGTTAATGGCACCTAAAAATCGGTACTTAGGACAGAGTACTTTTCTTGCGTTTTAGTTTTATTATTTTTTGTTGTTGTTTTGGAGAGTTCCAAGTACCTTCTGAGTACTTCTCTGCAAAACCAATCAAAACGGAGACCTTCTTTTGCTTGTCCAGTTTCTCAACTCTTCAGTCCGCAAGTTCTTCCATTTACAACATGTGAACATTTAATACGGTCATGGACATTGAATTCACATGACCGAGACACAGCAATAGCTTTAAATGACAGAATATACTTCTGCACAGAGTTCCCTGATTTGCCATTTTTAATACCCCTGAAAATTAAAAATATTTTTGCCATACAGCAGATTTCACACCACATTGGGCAGACTGGCACATGCAGCCACAAGGGAGTTCCTCCCAGCAAAATGCTGACCAGAGTTCAAACATTGGGCAGCTGAAGAGATCTTCACTGAGTTAAACTAACAGGGGAAATTTCTAAACTGCAAAATTGTTCTGGTTTCCTAACTTTCTGTGACAGCATTAAGTCATCTGGAGAAAGGGAGGAATGTATACACACACACACACACGTACGTACACACAAACACACATATATATAATCAGGGAGGGAATGCCAGGGGACAAAAGACACTTTACCAATTTGTTGGTCAAGAATTGGTTGACAGACACAAGTGGACACATTTTAAGTCAGTATCCAATTCAGGCCAAACTGGCCTCTAGCAAAAAAAAAAAAAAAAAAAAAAAAAAAAAAAAAAAAAAAAAAAAAAAATATTGCAGGCCTAATACCTAAAGCCCAAAGGCTCTTACTTAGCTAAGCACCAAGATGTTCTCTTAGCTAAATGACTTAGGCTTTGCTTAACTGCACTTGAACAACCCAATCTACTCACTCACACCCACAGAAACACAGAAATATCCCCCCAAAAGCTGCCAGAATTTGGTGCCACTGCTCTACTCAAGCCATTCTACCCTTAAAACCAAGCAGCCACAATTCAGAAACACTCCAGAATAAATCAGGGCATAATTCAGCTTCCAGCCAAACGCCCTGGGTTTGAAGAGGCTCTGGTCACACATCAGGTCATTTCCACGTCTGACTATGTCAATTTTCCCCGGGAAAATTATAAATACAGGGTAAAAAAAATATATATTTATTTACAAGTAATTATACCGCATCTGGTTTCCTAGGCATCTCTGTGCTTTGCCTGTATAAACTGTAGCTTGCCAACAAAACCTGTGTAAAATATTTACTGAATTTACTTCACCCCAACAGCAATGTTAAAACAATGTCAAAGCTGTCACTACAGATTTGTAATTCAATTAATGTGCATTAAATACTTTCTCCAATTAAAAAGATGAACTTGCAAAGCTGTAAGATTTTAACTCGCAACACACAATAATCAAAAAGTTATGACTGATGCACATAACCACACAGAATATTAGACTATATTTAATGGCACCATTAAGGATTATATATAATATATATATATTATTTTTTGCTGTAACTAGAAGCCACTTACATTTTTCCTGAATATAACATGACAAAAGAATTTTTTTAATGTATGGATCACCTGAGTAGTTTTCTTACTGCATTACAATAAATGATTCTGCAACACGCCTCAATTTAGAGCTCAAGACTTCTGTCTCGGAGCAAATTCCACATGCTGTCATATGCAGCATACTAAAGCATTTTTTTAAAAAAGAAAATCATTATATGAAATAACTTTTATTTAGAAATTAATCTCTTTAAAATAGGTCTCACGACAACTGCCGTATTCTTGCTGAGAACAAAACATTTATTTAATCCTTCTGAATACAGGAACAAGCAGAAGTGTTTGTGTTAAAATTTAACTTAAAAAAAAATAAAAAAAAAATTATACTGAGAAGTTTTCTTGCAGACTGCCCTGTGTCACACACGTTTTCTCTGGGCAGACAACGCACCCAGGTCACTGGGACGTGGGGAGGGATCAGGCTGGGCTTCTCACTTTTGCTCTTACATCTCTGTTGGGGTAAGGACAATTGATAGGTTTGTATCACTTTTCTGAACCTTTAAACTCCAAGAAAAAGGGGACAACTCCCACTCACTTTTATCTATTTATTTTTAACTCTAGCAAGCTAACAAATTATTAGTTTTTCGGAGGAAACACTTCTTACATACTACCTGACTGCTGATGTGCAAATATGTTCTACAATGAGCGTAACTTTAGAATAAGAAACTCTAAAGGGGGGACATCAAGTCCACGGTCACAAGAACGTAACAGCACCCTCTGCTGAAGCAACAGGTAAGTATCTTAGGTTTTAAACTGCCATCTAAAACTCATTCTGATTGATGCTGTCACAAGGTTAGAGAATTCACTTAATATCATTAATATAAACACAAATACGACTCACTTGACGGCCACACGCTCTAGTTAAACGCCTGGGAAGAGCAGAGGAAGGAAACTGCTACCCGGAGGCTGACTATTTGTGCTGAAAGACAGACTGGCCCCTTTCCTCCTAGGAGTTTATGAGCTCTCGCTCTTTCTGTGAGCCAGCTAGAGGGGGATGTTAGAAGCAGCTCAGCAGAACAGCGAGATCAGGGTCAGGATGTGCAGCCTGACCCTCTCACCTGCTTGGTGCATCCCAGCAGCACCTGCATTTTGCCCATTGTTTAGATGGTCACCTACCGAAAGCTGTGAATGCCTTGGAGCTCCTGCTGCAGCACCTCCTGGGTCGTGGCTATCAAGTCCAACGCTCCAACAAACTCCGAAGTGGAGAGCAGCAACTGCACTGTAGGCTGCGTTTGGTGCACAGTAGCCATTAACTTGAGTTTATTGTAAGCTTTTATACAGTTATTTCTGGTGAGCGATAGTCTTAAAACTCGAAGCGATCCTTCACACATCACTTTATCAATTTTGGAGATCTTCTCCCGAAGTAATTTTACAGCCTGGGAGGTTTTCCTGAGGTAGTCCTGCAACTCATGCTGAGAGGTCATTGCATGGAAAAATGCTTCCGAGCGCAGAGAAATCTGATGTGCAATATTAACTTCCACAATGTCCAGATAATGGCTCAGCTAGAAAGAGGAGGAAAAAATTTAAAAAATGCACAGCATGGTTAGGAGTTGGCAAGTTTATCTCAGTGCGAACACTCTTTGCGGGTGTAACAGAAAAATCTTTGGGTTTCGTGAGGAAATTTTTCCAGTAGCTAAAAATCCTAGGATCTCTTTGCCATGCTGGCAAGCAAATAGCTACACACTGCGATCTGTGCACTTCTTTTTGAGCAAGCTCAAAAGCACATTGGGATGGCTGACTCCGCTCTCTAGCTTAACAATTTTAAGGTAGAAAAGTGAGTAACTAAAAGCAAAACAAAACCCCTTGAGCTTTTGCATAACAGAGGTTGCATCCTGGCACCCTCATAGCCATTATGCCAGCTCTGGAGACTAGTTAGCAAGAAAGACCCACATACACACACAAATACGCCATGTACTTTAGGTCATTCAAAGGATGATGAAGATGCAGCACAGCTGTGCTTGAAGGCTTAGTTTTGGGGTGACCCTGCTGAGTTAAAAGACTGTAGCATCCTTCCACAAAGGACACCTGACCTGGCTGCTGCTGCTCTTGGCCAAGAGGAGTTTCCATGCAGTGTGGTTCACGTGTGGCAGCCTTGTGGAATTTCCAGCGGCCGAGCACAGCTTTTCAACACGAGCTTGAGACTTCCCAGGCTGAACGGTTACCGGCCTGCTGGGCCCACCCGATCATCTGAGCTGCAGGAGCTCTGTGTTGTGCCTTATGCTGAATGTGCAGAGCCAAAGGAGTGAGGCATTAGGATGCTCATCTGAATGCTAATACTCAGATGACCTGGTTTCTACCAGGTGACAAGCACTCAAACCTTATGCTGCATTTAAAAATGTCCTACAGCTGGTTTAGATCTCTGGAACATAACATCAGCTGGAGAATATTTCCTTCTTAGTTATTTTCCCACTGAATATATTGAACATTAGGGATTTACTGTCTCAATGCAATACGCAAACTCATCTTTCCTGTAACAGGTTTAATAAAAATGTCCTGCACTCGCCAGCTGTAACACCTAGCCAATGGGAAAAGCCCACCAGGACAGATGTGACAAGGATCAGAGAAAGAACTGCTATTAATTATACTGAACATTTATTTGACTGTACCAACCAGATGCTCTAGGCCCCTTCACTGTGCTAAGTGCTGTAAATAAAACAGAACAAAATGACAGTACCTGCCTCAAAAGAGCTTACAGTTCCAATGTATGGCAAGAAATGGAGAGAGACAAAAAGGAGAAAAACATCAGGGGAAAATTGTTCCACGCAGATTAACAGCAGTCCAAAAGCACTAACAGTCTAAGGATGTGTTTTGGTAGAGTTTTCCAAATCCTGATGAGAATGCTGCCTGGAGCTAAGGATAATAACAGCCACAGGGTTTCTATTTGTACCTCTCATGAAGTGCAAATGAATCTTGAGCAATTCCAAGCCTTTAGCAAGGAAAAATAAATAAATGAATGAATAATGGGCCCTTTACAGTAACCAAGCAGTGCAATATTTTGGATGTGAGGCGTGTGGTTTTGGAGGCCACTGAACTGCTTTATAGTACTTAGGCACATCTCTAAAGAAGGGTGGCTCAAAGCCGTTCAAAGTCCTATTTTCACTCCACTGCAACAAGGGGTTCTAGGTCTCCTCAAAATTCAAACAGGATTCAGACACTGGTTTCTAACAGTGACCACTACAAGAAACTCCAAAGGCCGAGGTATTCCCAAAGTTACCTTTAGACCATGGACAACTCAATGCAGAAGCAAGCTACCCTCCAGCAGAGCCTGTTCTTCCCTACTGATCTGAAGAAAGATGAGGAAGACAACTCCTGCAGCTTCGGTAACATCTTCTGGAATAGTTCATACTATTTTTTTTAAATTAGCCCCCAGAAGCTTTAGCATGTTACGTGGGAAGGAAAATGAGTTGGAAAACAGACTCCAAAAATCACAGTTTTCCAAAGTGTTTGAAAATTTACACCATTAAAATTATTTGCTGCATGTTTTTTTCCCACTTTGAGTGTATAACTCTTAAAAAAATACAAGAAGAAAACAGCCTCAAATGAACAGCTTATCTTCCAGACTTCTGCTTCCAGCAGGGATGAAATCACTCTGCCTTCATGTTCTCCAACGCTCTCCAGAAAGAGGTTGGTGAGGTGGGCATGACAATGAGTAAGAAAAAACTACTGTCAAATAAAAGCTTAGGAGTTATTTGTTTTGGCACAAAGAGTACAGTGCCTGGAATCTGCAGTTCTCCTGAGATGTGAGAAAGCAGTGGTTTTAAATGACAGTGCACAGTCTCTAGCTTTCCTACCTGCCTTCCTCTCCTAACAGAATCACAATCTAACACTTCTCAGCATACATCTGCTTCACTAAGTTTTAGGAAAGAGATCCAGTCATTATGCCATGTACAGATTTTTATTTTCCAGATCAAATAGCTACGTTTATCTGGAGGAGAAACATGTTTGTTGGTAAGATATTTCTGCCATTATTGACTAAGAATCCACAGCCTGATGTAAAACAAGAAATACCCAGGGCCATCACACTGATGTCTCAACAAATGGTTGAAAAGAGCAGCAGTTGACTTGTCTAACAGTTTCCTTGCATTGTGTAACAGCTAAAATGGGTCATGACAAGTTGCATTGAATTTGCACCTTTTCTTGAAGTAGCTTGGAGGAAGCTGCATCACGACTTCCTTTTCCTCCGGCAGTATTAAAATGAGACCACGGCAAAACGGCATTAAACGTTATGGAGTCTTCCAAGGCAAAATCTGGTTTCATAAAAATCTGAAACAACAAACAAGAATAAATGCATCTCTCCTGTTTTCTTTTCCAGTTCAACAGATATCCTGCCTCACAAGCCTACCAGGACCTTATTTGTTGACTTTTACAATTCCACTTCCCAGGCAAATGAATTCATTCCATGCTTTACAGCTGCCTTTTTTCATGCAGTACAAGTCTGGGTGATGTGACAAAGATTTAGTTTGCTGCAACACTCATTTCTGATCAGAGTATTTTTAAGTGACAACACAGGTCCACCTGCAAGTTTCAGACTTGTACAATACTACCGTTTTTCTATATATTTCAAGTGCAGCAATGTTAAAAGCTTCGATGCAAGCTTTGGCATCACGTTCAAGTATTCTTGTTTACTGGACTTCAAGTGTTACAGTGACAGTTATTAAAACAAGTCCACATGCCCTGCACACATAAGCTGACCCATATTAACATTTGGGCTCCTATATGTCTAAGGAGATGATCAGACTAACTGGAACCTTTGTGTCTTTTGTCAACCAGCTGCAAACAGCACATCACACACTTTAAAGTGTGTGTCTACCTACGCTGACAATAGAATGTTTATTATAACCCGGCCTTAGGACTCAAGGAGGCAAACCTAATGCTGAGTTGTACATCATTCCATATTCAAAACTTCCATCAGACTCTCTCCACTTTCCCTGGAAAGCATGGCTAATTGGGCACTTTTGATTTGTAGCTACTAAAGATGAAGAGAGCAGGCATTTGTGTATGTATTTGTACAAGATAAGTAAAATACATATGTGTAAAAGAAAAACAAGAACACAGGATGAAAACAAAAACAAGGTAGATAGTATTTCCAAAGATTAAGAACAATGAGCATAACCTATCTTCTGAGTTCATTATTTAAACTGATAAAAAACTTCCACATGCAAAAAAGTATGTTCATATACTCAAAGACTATATAATTATATGTGAGAAATCTTTGTAACAGCTTAGCACACCCACCAATCATACCTTAGGTACTTGTTCCAGATCTGTCCTGGATTTATCTAAAATTAAACACAACACAAATTGTTATTCATGGGTAAACAACGGAAAACAGTTACCTTGAAGACTCCCAGACCCTGGGGGGGACGTTACCAATAAGACCATGCCAGGCTTTTCACAGTGGTGCATAAGCAAGTGAAAATTGAAACAAGAGGGATCCTTACTTGATACAAGGGAAACAAATAAATCACTGCATGGATTGCAGCATTGGGACAGGGTGCCCAGAGAGGCTGTAGTGCCTCTATCCTTAGAGGTTTTGAAGACTGAACTGTATAAAGTTCCAAGCAACCTCATTTGACCCCAGAGTCAAACCTGCTTTGGAGTAGGAGGAGGTTGGACCAGAATCCTCCTGAAGTCCCTTTTATTCTGAAGCTCCTGATCATTCTGACTCTTTGAAATGTTCTGCTCCCTTTTGAAATGTTCTGTTTAGGTCTTATGTCCAGAGCATTCAAAATGAAAATATCAGCCACATGAGACAGGCTACTTAACACTTCACATTCCTCAGTGCTCTTGAGACATTGCCTAGGGCCAGGAAAAGTCCCCCTCACGTCTCCTCGATTTTTGCACTCCAGACTGAAGCCACCTCCACTATCACTTCTGCGCAGCACTCGGAGGGTGGATGTACAAAGGCTGCCGGCAGCATGAACGAGGCTGCAAAGACAGCCTCAAACATGCTGAACAAGCAGCACAGGGGTAGCCACTTCCTCACTAAGCTGAACCGACAGTTGCAGCAAGTGGAAGGGAGTTGAACTAGAACAGCCTGAAGAAAAGGCACGTGCAGAGTATGGGAGAAGAAAGTCAATCGAAAGAAAAACTCAAGTCAAAAGGAGTAAACTGCTGGGAGCTTCTTGCTGCAATAGACTTGGATACAGGCAAGCTCAAAGAAACAGCAACTGACAGATGGACTCATTCATGTGAACATTTATGAGGAAATGAATTAAAGAAATCAAGTATAAGCTCACTACAGGTTCTGCTTTCCCCTTCTGTCATGTTTTTTCATTCTCTCTTCTCACCTTCCTCTGTTCAGTTTCACATTCATGGCATACAGCATTGTGAGAGCTGAAGATGCCCCAAAAAGCTCTTCAGCCATTCTTTGCTAACAGGAACCCTTGGGGCAGTGACACGATCAGTATGTTTTAATGTCAAAGAACAAGAAATGACCTTTTAGCAAGAAAAATAAGACTCTGACTGTACCATGGGTGTGTAATAGAGTCCTGTTGAAGGTATCTTTAGGCGGACAAATATTCTTGCATTTCTCATGAATTTTCTCTCTCTGTAAAAGAGAAATATATTAAAGAATTATTCCCAAACTGAAGATAAATAATAAAAAGATTTTCTCTCTTTGAAATGGAGCACTTGGAACACTTTCAGTGAAACATACTGCGTTACACCAAATAATTCTGACAATTTGACAATATTTTTTCCTCTTAAAAGCTCAGATCATGTTTGTCCAAGTGAAAGGTAACATAGCTTGAAATTTTTGGTCGATATGCTGTTTTTTCATTATCTTTACATCTTAAGAAAAAAAGGAACATAGAGGTTACAGCACACACACAACTACCTCTCCACAAAATGCTAACATATATTGAATGTAATTACAACCACTTACTTGCTGTCTTATCTAGAAATCACAACAAAACATGATGATCTTTTTCTTGCTGAATTAAATTGAATCAAATTCAAAATTACCTTCACAACATACTAACAAGTACCTTGCTGAAACCAAGTACCTTCCCTCATCATGCTGAGCTTTAAATGTTATCTACAGGTGTAACGAACACCCCAGACATTACGGGTTAGAATCATAGAATCATAGAATGCCTAAGGTTGGAAGGGACCTCTAGAGGTCATCTAGTCCAACCCCCCTGCACA
>JAWLRI010000446.1:539328-570489 GCA_034781795.1 Crypturellus tataupa | reverse complement strand
GGAGGACCGTTCAAATTATTTTTCTTCGTGGCTAGTTGCCACCATTCCCAAGCCAGTGTAATTGCTAGGTGCATATGCCTCATAGACAAGATTACAACTGGTGGTGTGGGTGTCTGGCATGTTCCTACTTGCCCTGTTAGAATATCACTATCAAAAAGCTCCTGTGGGAAGCAAGGGCTAACCTCGAATCTAGTGCTACAGAGATCATGAATGTCCAAACTTGTATCAAAAGCTGCCCTGAGCTTTTTCTTCCTCTCTGCTCTATCCTTGCAGCTCTCTGCAAGGAAAGGAAACTTGGTAACAACCCTTCAGGTTGTCCAGAGAAGGCCTTCAAAAGCTATTTTTAAGGATGAGCTTTGCACTGTCTGGAGGGCCACAAGGAAATTCTTACTGACACTTGGGCTTTAATAGCTCCTTTCTGTTCTGAAAGTGCTTCTAAGCAGCTTTGCATTCCTGCAAGAGTCCTGTCGCGTACCAGCTTGTGCCCCACTTGCTTTCCAAATGTGCTTTAGCACAGGAATGGGGCTGCCCAGAGCTCCTGCCCTGCTGCTTGCTAACACATTCCTGTTTTTTGTTGTTATTTTCAAAGTGGTGCTGGGATTGCCCTCCTTTGTGGGGCCTTAATCATCATCAGGAATGAACTTTTCAGAGCTGAGGGATGATGGGGCTTCCTATTTGGCTGAAAGCTAAGGAAGTACCTTCAGGAATTCAGAAGACTTTTTTTTTCCCCCCTTCTTTGTGGGGGATGGAATGAAGGAAAGCTGAATAGACTTAATTTTTCCCCCCTCAAATAAGAAATCAAATAATACAAAATAATTCAGTCCAGCTGGCAAGATCTGCCTGCAAATGATATGCAAATAACTGTATTTTTTTTCCTCTTTTTTCATTTTTTTCCTGTTTTATGGTGTGTAAATAATAGCCTCTTGCACAATAGGCAGTTATGTTTCCCTTCATGCTTCAGGTCTGAATCAGGCTTGAGACTTTTTCTGCAGCACAGGCTGCCTGGTGGAAAAGTGGGTGTCTGAGCTATCCAGCTTGTAGGTGGCAGAGGAAATAAGTCTTTTGGGGATCAGTGGTGTTCCTGAAGTGGTACTGGATTTGGAGTGAAATTAGTTGCTCCGTGTGTTGCCTGCTCCACTCAATAAAGTTGGAGCAATGAGCTGTATATAACTTTTAACATTCTGGTATGGAGGGAAAACAAAATAATTATTGAAGAATTTAGATTTTAATATTCTCTGTTTTTCAGTCAAGCTACTGTCCCATGTTTTTAGCTATAACCTTTTCCAAGGCTTAATTTGGTATAATCTTTTCTCAGGCAGTCAACTGCAGCCAGACTGTACGACCCTCCCAAGCCTCCAGCTGCACTCAGAGCTGACTTGGCTCCCTTCTCCCTTCATGATCCCAGTTAGTGGTGTCCCCGGAATAGCTTTGGGGAGGGGACTGTCCCAGAAGGGTTGCACAGGGATGGTTTTAGCTGAAAAAATGTTTGTCACTGAGCTGTCCTATGACACATTGCTAAGCCAGATGGAAGTGCCACGTGGTGGCAACAAAGGGGGAGCATGGTGTTTGCCCATGAAGCTGAGAACCGAGTATATGCCAGTGATTTGCCTAGCAAACAGTTAAACCAGGAATACTAGAGGAATTTAGTCTTGTGTGCCAAATTCTGAAGAAAATTGGTGATGCCTTCCCAAGAAGCAAAAATTTATTCTCAAGAAGTTGGACATGCGATCTGTGCATGTATGGCTCCTAAACAAGTCTGAAAAAATGGTTCTTGAAAATATATCTGTAAATAACTAACATCCCTGTGCAAAGGTTTTAGGCTCTGATCAGAAACGAGGGAACAGAGCCTGAAAAACTGTCAATATTTAAAGACAAATTCAGTTCTTTGAGCTTGGCTTGAGACAAGATAAGTCATTCATTTCAAGCCTCCTTGGCTGTCTCGCAGAGAGAACAAAGACTTCTTTTTTTTTTTTTCTTTTTTTTTTCTTTTCTTTTGCTAGGAAAATACTGAGCTTGCAGTGCTTCCTAACAAAACGCTATTTCACTGTGTCAGAGTTGTGCTGGAGCACAGGCTTGCTGCAAATCCAACCCATTGGACATGTGTTATGCTGCTTGCTTTGGAACTTGCTTCCTGTACGTGGGTTTTTGGGTTATTTTGCAATCTTCCTCTTCCTTTATATCAGTGGAGGGTGCCCCTGAGACTAAATTCTGTTTTTTTAGAGCAGTTGGTAAGGGCAAACTGTTGGAAGTCATTACTGGAGATGAGGGTTGCTGGCTGGAAAGCTCTCCTTGCAGCATGATGTTAAGGGTGGCACCCTGCTCTCAAGGCCCCTGCATTGCTTTGACCTTAGGGCAGGAACATCAGGGCTCTGAGAGGAGTGAGAAATGCCGGTTACTGCAGCGCAGCGTGTGCTGACAAGGCATTTAATGCAAGCTTTGCCTCGTGTGCCTGCAGCCGGCTGTGGAAGTACAAAGCAGACACCGATGCCAAGGAACCAAAGGAAAATCTACAGCTCGGTGCAGACACGTTGCGGGCTGCACAACCTTTGTGAAAAGTGCGGGAAGAAATTAATTTTTGCTACAGGACTCCCTCAGAGCAGACCCACAGGTTCCCCTGAATATACTCTTCATTTTTCCATCTGCTAATTAGGCATCTTGCCTACTTACTGCTTTTCAGGAGGATCAGTCTGGGGGGGGGGGGGGGGGGGGGGGGGGGGGGGGGGGGGGGGGGGGGGCCGCCCCCCCCCCCCCCCCCCCCCGGCATCAAAACATAATAAGCTTCTTGGGCTTGGAGCCTTTGAGTAGATGCAGCATATACTGCTCAATGAATAACCACCCATATAGACAGACCAGCTTAGGATAACTGCTTTAACATTAAACACGGAACAGAATCAAGGTAGCTCTGCCTTATTCAAGCCAAAATACACCAGGTAATCATGAATGCTCTTGCAAGCAGAGTGATACTGGCCCAGAGAGAAAATTCAAGTTAACAACATTTCTCTTTAGTACCCTTAACAGTCATCTTACTGCTGTTCTTTACAGAATGATTGCAACCAAAATGCAACAAACCAGACCTGTGCGTTTTGTTTTGTTTTGTGTTTTGTTTTGTTTTTTGTTTGGTTGGTTTTTTTTTAAAAGAATATTTACAAAGCCCTCCCAGCTGAATTAAACCTGCTTGGAGGCTTGGTAAAGGAACCCTGAAGTTACAGGATGAAGAAATGCATCCTCTTTTTTGGAAGCAATTAGCTATATTGTGAGTGCAAGTAAAACCTACTTTTTTTTTTTTTAAACACTTAAGATATAGTTCATTTTTAGATTTGCTGTGCCATGTTGTGGCACAGCTATTGGATTTTCGGGGAAAACAAATGTGCATTGTGCCTGGCACTATGATAGCTGCTGGTATCAGCCTGTGCAGTAAACCCAGTGCTGCACAGCAGCTGGGGAAAGGAGTAGCCTTGGCTACTAACAATTGCTTGCTTTGAGAAGTAAAAATTTTGAGTGTTGTTCTTCCTGCTTCTTGTTGTTCCCAGTTATCTGCTGCATATTAAGAGCAAATTTGAGTTTCCAGACTGAGCACTGTCAACATTTTTGGAATTTGAATCAACTTGCCAGCAGTGTTGAATTTCTTTATAAGGAAACAAATTGTCTCCCAACTCAGAGATGTGTTTCTGGCTCTGCAATAACACAAGCATATGCTTTTGGCCACATAGTCCACATCTGTTTGCAGTTCTGTCACTGCTGTTTCTTTCTGCCTCCCTGCTAAGTATTGTTGTCATCTTGGAGCAAAGATCAAAAATTCGGAAGGAAGAGGTAGGAGATATTAACTACTTAGGTTAACTAGACTCTTTTTCCCCAGATAGTTCAGTCTTGCTAATTATTTTCTTCTTGAAACTTTAAGCTGTCAGGGAGGTAGATATGGATAGATGTGTGCAGCCCTGATTTCTGCTGGCCGCTACTGAGATGGTGTTAGCTAAAAGACAAACCCCAAGGGGGAAAAAGTAGTGTCCTGCACTCATGTGTGGATTTGTCTTCAGTGAATGATGCAGCAGCTTTAGTTGCGGTGCTCTTTGCTTTACTAGGGTAACCTTAAACATTTGGAGTCTTCCCAAAGAGCCTTTAACTGCCATCACCTGCAGGAGTTCAGGGATGGGAGCAAAGAAACCTCTGTTGCTCATTAGCTTTCAGTCAGCTTGTGGCAAAATGCAGCCCCTCTATAGGATGTGGGAAGGAGCCACTTTGCTTGGTGCTGGCTCTCTTACTCAATTTTATCTGGGAATAAACCCTCTCTACTTACTTTCCTTGTTTCAGTGAAGATATGCAGGAGGGTGGCTGCCTGCCAAGCAGCTGAGAAGCAGTGACTTAGTTCCTGGTCTGTGTGAATACTGAGCAATTCTAGGTGGATTATTCTTTGTAGACAAGCCAGGCCTTGTAAACCTCGAGGGAAGCCCTTTTGTATGGGAGTAAACCTTTAAAGAGCTGTCTTCTCCATGCTGAAGGGGAAAAAAGGCTTCTGTCTCAGATTCACTGCTGTGCGAGACTGACATCTAAATCTCCCAAGTGCTGGTTTTGCAAAATCAGGGCAGGCTCCATGATAATAGATTCTGCTGTCTGTGTCTGCATATGCCAGCTATGTGCTTGGAACAGCCCTGGATCTGCCTTCCCTGGGTTAGCAAAACTACCCCAGTTTTGGGGAGCTGCAGAATGGGAGCTGTTCGGAGGAGAGAGGAGATCCTGGGCTCATCTGTGGTCTTGTATCATGGTAGTGCATGGTAGGATCTGGTCAGGGCTTTGAAAAATGCTTAGAGTTGCTGTGTGAGTCAATAACCATATCTCAGGGACAGGAACCTGAAAGCAGCTCTCAGCAGTTTGCCTTTACCACTAGCTTTCCTGGTTTTGCAGCTCAGCTGGTGGTTTCTTTAAAACATCCCCACCCTGAGCAAAGGATAATGTCACAAGCAAAGGAATCTGTTCTGGGGCTGAGCCGAGAGGAAGCTAAATGAAGAACAACCTTTAGTCCCTTTTTCAGTTGGTATCTCTCGTGCTGGCTTTACCTGTTTAGTCATGCTCCCAGCAGTGACGTGGGACCATTTACACAGAGGGAGGAGGGTGGATTTCCTTCTGAGATAGGAATTGCCAGAGCTGAGGAGAATGTCATTTGAATCTGCAAAACCCAAAAGCAGTGGGAGGAAGAAGTGGTGTTAAAGTCTCACTATTTACACTGCATGCAGTGTTGTGAACAGACACTAGTCTTTTCTTTCAAGATCCTCAAAAAAGCGGCAGACTGCAAATGCAGTTCGACCTCTTGTCATTCATGCTAGGTCTTGTCCTCTTTAGTCTGTGCAGTTGCTTTTAAGATTAGATTTGTAATGCTGCATCTGCACCTCCTATTGCAGCTAGCACTGGAGTGTGCCACTAAGTAATTTCCCCTAACTTCCAAGGGGAGGGGAAATAAAAAGGCAAATTCATTTTCTGCTGTGTCACTTGATCTCTAAATCAAATAAATGCAACAAGCATGGAATTTGGCTGTGTTTTATAGGATATTCTAAAATCTGATTGCAAGCATGCTAGAAATTAGTAGGCAACTTTGTGTGTAAGAGATGCTTGTAGGCTTACATATGTAGCCATCCTGATGTGGATAAACAAAACCAAGCAGTTGCAGTGTCAAAGGATCTGCCACAACTGGCTACTCAGGGCAGTGCAGGTATGTGTGCATGTAAAACTATCTTGAAATAGCATTAAATAGGAGTAACCTGTGCCACCTTCAGAATCATTTCAGTTTGGCAGCTGCCTATGGCCAGCTTCAGTGCTCCAGATTTATAACAGTCCAGAAGAGAAGGGCCTGTTGTCTTTTCTGTTTCAACACTCAAGCCATTGGTAATTGTTGTCAGAATCACTCATCTTCCAGCATCAGATTTAAAGCAGACGGTACCTGAAAGCAGTTGTGAAAGGGTAGCCCTAAAAGTCTTTGCTCTTTTGTCTCCACAGGCATCTGGAGTGCAGGTTGCCGATGAGGTCTGCCGTATCTTCTACGACATGAAAGTGCGGAAGTGCTCCACGCCTGAGGAGGTTAAGAAGAGGAAGAAGGCTGTCATCTTCTGCCTCAGTCCAGACAAAAAGTGCATTATTGTGGAAGAAGGCAAAGAGATTCTAGTGGGAGATGTCGGTGTGACGGTTACCGACCCTTTCAAGCACTTTGTGCAGATGCTTCCTGAGAAGGATTGCCGTTATGCCTTGTATGATGCAAGTTTTGAGACCAAGGAATCCAAAAAAGAAGAGCTGATGTTTTTCTTGTGGTAAGCCATGTTGTCCGCTAATCTGTAGCGGGAGGTCCAAGGATTGTTGGTGAGGTGGGTGAGCATCTGTATGCCCATTGCAAGATGGCAGAAGTAGCGATGGTGACAACCTACTGCCTGCATTGAGTGGCAGCCAGGAGACATTTCACTTGTTCATAGTAGCGTGTTGCTTCTGTCCATGATAGATAGTGCATATCATTAACTGCTCTCTCTTTGGTGTACCCCACTAGGGCACCAGAACAGGCACCTCTCAAAAGTAAGATGATCTACGCAAGCTCCAAGGATGCAATCAAAAAGAAGTTTCAAGGTATGTAATACGGCTAATGCTTCTTGCTGTGCCTTCGATTTTTTGCATAACTTAGGTAACAGTGACCAGTAAAATTGTTGGCTGGTTGTCATTATGTATTTTTTAAAAAGATGCCACTAACAGATAAGAGCTTCACAGCTGATGTGCCTTGTGAAAGGGTTAAAATAAGCTCCCCACTATAGAGTTTAGCTGAATTCTACAGGCTGTAAAACTGTACTCAGACCTTTGTCTTCGGACAAGAGCAGACTTGGCAATGTGTGAAGCCACAGCTGTACAGTACAGAGCAGTATGTCTGCACCATGCAGCATAGAAACTATTATATTTTTAACCCTGAACTGGATTTTGTTAAGAACTGCTTAAGATGAACTCTTTAAGCTGTCAGAGGACATTTTGGCTTTCAACTTTTGAGAACTTTGTCAATTCATTGTGCTGTAGTATTTAAAAGTTGACTTGTTTTATAGATGCAGTTCTCATTATTTGCTGTATATAGATTGCCCCTCCCAATGTACAAGCAAAGCTCCCTGTTAATCAAGGAGCTGCAGCATTAAGGAATTTTGTTCTAGATAAATCTCTGTGAAGGCTCATAACTGGATAGTATTGACCCCTCCAGTTTCAAACCATCTGTTCCTTGTACCAGCAAAGTCTTTCTAGTCTACAAGCCAAGTTGTCTCTTTCAGCCATCTTATTGTTTGTTTAGCTTTCTCAGCTGCTGTACCCAGCCTAGGGCTAGAGATGACACAAGGTAACCTGGAATAAAAAGGCCTAAAATCCTAGTTGTTGACCTAGTGGCAACTTTCTTGCTTAAAATACCAATGTAGAATTACCATTTGATGTGTCATCAGACATCTCCTGTGGTGTACTAGGATAGATGAGGCAAAACTTTCTTGCTTAACTGACTGACTTGCTGCTTGTTCTAATATTACTACCAAGTATGTGTGTGTTTTGGGTTTGTTTGGTGTTTTTTATTATTATTGTTAGTCTATTGAAATGCTGCATTGAGTGTTTTGCCTCTTTTTTTAGGCATAAAGCATGAATGCCAAGCAAATGGGCCAGAGGACCTCAACCGAGCTTGTATTGCTGAGAAGCTAGGAGGCTCCCTAGTCGTAGCTTTTGAAGGATGTCCTGTGTAGATGTCATACAGTGCCACAACTCTACAAGCATTCCATGTTTTAATATATCAGTTATGTAAAGCAACCATTCTAGGCAGGGGTTTCACTAACTGTAGGGAAGCTGTCTTGTAGAATAAGTAGACTTTGGAGATGTAGCTCGTATGTACAAATGACCCTAAATAAATCAAGTCTAAGGATTTATCTTCGTGTATTGATATTTACATTGGTTGTCCAGCCCAATACTGTTCCTGGTAGATTAACACTAAAGGCGTCAAATTTTGGTCCAGTGTCACAATATGTGGGATGAAAGGGTGGGTAAGAGCAATCTGATTCCTATCCTTTTTTGTTGTAAATTGTAACAAACAAAACTTTTTTTTGAGGCTACTAGCCAGACTGCTAAACTCAGAAATCTCCCCCATAGCAGTTTAAAATAAAAATTAAAACCTGTAGTTAAAATTATGTTAAAGCAACCTGTTGGCAACATAACTGGGTTAAATAGTTAGCACTTGTGGTTGCAAAGCAGTTACAGGTTATTCATGAGGTTGAGGTACAAATAGACATACTTTCCTTGAGAAATAGTCCTAATTGGCTCTCTTGTAAACCTCTTAGTGCTGTAGTAATATCTTAAATTCACTTGCTCTACAGGTGCAATTTTCTTACTATGAAGTGTCTTGAGGTCCCTTGCAGCCTGAATGATACTATAAAAATTGCTTTTCTGTCTACATAGTTTAATTTAGAACTTAGTTCCACTAATACACACTTACTAGAGGATTGGATATTTTTGAGGCTTTTACAAATGCAGACCCTTATTTTCAAACTCTCTCATTATGTATAGTACAGTGAAAAAGATCCACTTGAAACTCTTGTAAGTGGCGTTCTTGGCCCCAGTCTTTGGTCCCTTGGTCCATTTGTCCGTAACTACTGTTGATTTAACTTAGTAGAACCAGTCTGATTAATACGGCTTGACCTGGGCTTTTTGTCTGTTAGCTTCTTTAATTCTGTAGAAAATGCATGGAAATATCACCTACTAGGAAGCTTGATCTGAAATGCCTTTTGTATGGGGGGGAGGGGGCAGAGAACATTCCTGTGCCAGCTACCGAGATCTTAAAAGCTTCCATGGTTCACCAATGGTTGATTAAAGCTGTTTCCTTTTGTGTAATCTGTACATGGGAGTTGCATAGAGTTTTTCCTGTATGTCTGTAGAGGAGGAGAAAAAAAAAAAAAAAGAGAAAAAAATAACAACCCTTAGCCTCCAGTGCGTTACTGTGATATGTTCTGTGCGTGCCAAATTCTAATAGCCTGAATAAATGGGGTTTCCCTCCCCTGGGTCAGTGAGTGATTCCTCTCCAACTTTCGGCTCGTCCCTCGTGCAGGTGTTGGCAGGGCCAGGGATGTGGGGCGGAACAAAGTGGTGCCTGCCCTGAGGCCAGTGCCTGGGAAGCTGCCCTGCCTTTTGCACCTAAATATGCCCCGGTAGATAACCATCTCTATAAAAAGCCCCTCCTTGCTTAGAGAGCTGCAGTCCTGGAATCTGTCTAAAGTCCAGGCTCAGATAAGAGAATGGGACTTGGGAACACAGTGGGAGTGGTGCCTGATAAGCAAAGGGAGCTCCCAACTGGGCTGCAGCTCCCAGCACGTGGAGGAAGGGGGCTCTTGATGGGAGGCATGCAAAGACCCTCTGACCTTTGGTTGGGGATCTTTCCAAGCTGGTCCAAGCGGCTGTGGCTCCTTTTAGGATCCTCACAGAAAGCCTTGAGGTCGCTTTGAAATAATGGTGCTGAATGCCAGCGCTGGAAGCAGCTGTTAACCTGCCTGTGTGAGTCAGAGGGCCAGGCAGGGTCATCTCCCCAGGTCCTTTCCCTTCTTTATATGGTAGGGATGAAAAGGGCACAAAGGTGTTTCTGTGACTGCTTTAGGTCCTCTCAAAGTTGTTTTCCCCCTGCCAAATCATCTTGACCTTTTCAAAGGCAGAGCGGGGAAGCGAAGGCAGCAGCTCCATGCAGTGTCTTCTGGGCCGGGCAGTGCTGCGATGTTGAGTTCCCATGACAGAGCCGCCTTCCCTATGTCGCTAGCTTCCCACTGCCACCAAGCAAATCCAGCTGGCACGAGCCCTGGCCCACCAGCAAGGTGGAGGAACGGAGGAGGGAGCTTTTGCACCCCAGGTGAGAGGAAGGCGTTCTGGGGGGAGCAGTTGGGGGTGATCCAGCAGCTTGGAGCTGGGCTACAGTAGCACAACTTGGCTGCAGCAGGAGTAAAGCTCGTGAAGACCTCTCCAAGCCTGGATGTGGGCAAGGGTTCTCCAAAAGATTTCTTTGTCCCGCTGTGGGATATCCCACAAAAATGCCTTTCAAAGGAGATGGCCACCCCAACAATCTCAGCAGCAGAACAAAGAGTCAGAGACGGAGACAGGCCCTAGCCTACTTAGCCAGTCCTATATGCAGCTCTCAGCTGTGCTCAGCAGAGGACTTTCAGAGCTGATGACATGAGTCTGCAGACACTAGTTTTGCCCAGGCACCACTTGATGCAAGAAGCAGACCCCCCCAAGGATCTGCCATCTGTCTGTCAGCGCTGTCCCCGTAGCCCAGGTTTTGGTGAAGCGCAGAGCTTTGGTGAAGCCGCCGCACAACTGCAGCATGTTGTGGCTCTCCGAAAGAGAAGAGGCGGAGGAAGCCGGAGCTGGGATGCTCAGCCCAGGCAGTGCAGGACACCACGCAGGCACTTGTTCGCAGGCCTGGCTGCTTTCCACAAATCCCAGAGGAACAGAGTGTTTCAGGACCCTCCTTCCCTTCCTCCCACATGCAGCTGCCGACCGTGGCGCTCCCTCTGCCGGCCTTGGAGCCCCGCGCCTGCAGACACGTCATCTGCCATGCGCTGCCCTGCACGGGGCCGCCTCCTGCCTCTGCAGCCAAGGCCAGGCCGCAGCAGCCGTGCAGAGGCACACGTGGCTCCAAGGAGGCTTCCCTGGCCTGGACTCGCTTTGCCGTGCAAGCTGCCCCCTTCCTCCCCGGGAGGCAACATGGGAACGGAGGATCCACCTTCGGCTCAGCTGGGAAAGCCCTTCAGAGCCCCCCCAGCACCTGCATCACCTGGAAGCTTAATGCAAGCAAACCCATAAAGAATAAGTCCCGAGGAATAATGCAAGGACGAGCTCCTTTTACTACAATGTTGGTTTAATTGCGTCGACACCCAGAAATAACGCAAAGGGATAACGTGCCAAGAGCGGCCCCCGACAGCAAGACGCTTCCTTCCATTACATCGTCATGGGCCTTTCACGCTTCTTTCACTCCCCCCCTCAAAAAATAAAAAAAATTGCACCAATTGACATACAAATACAGTCTTCTGTCTTTCACACATTCATGGATTCTGCTGCTACAGGAGGGTCGAACCCCGGCAGCCACCCCGACACAGTCGCAGCGGCTTGCTGGGGAATAGTTGTACAAAACAGTATGAAAGTATTTTTTTTCTTTACAAACATATACCTGCAGTGTTTACTGTTTTTTTTTTTTTTTTAAGGTTTCAAAAATTAGGTTTTGAGTCACTAATGGCTTGTATCTTTTATCTACAGTAAATTGAGAATATATATATATATTTTTTTAATTTTAGGAATGTGTAAGGCATTTTGGTAAGTTGAACAGTAAGGTCTAGGTCACAGAGTGATCAAACTGAAGTCCCTTCCTTTGAACCGTCCTCTTCCCCCTGGAAAATAAAAGCAGAGAGGTGGATCACTCAACGGGAGTCTAACTTCTTAACCTTCAGAGCAGCTTAAGTAGCAGAACATTTTATGGATCTTTCCTTCCAGACAATCCAAATGGTGACAACCCCTTCCCAGCAGAGTCCCATGGGTTGCCCAGAGCCACTAAGACAGTTGCTCACAGTAAGCACCACATCGCCTCTGCTTTCTGACATCTGTGGGACACACGTTTCCTTGTGGCCTCCACTGGTGTCGAGAGGAAGGATGGAGCCTCCAGAATAGCAGAGGTCAGCTCCATCCCCAGACCTTGCCCAGCAAGAGCTCACTCCAAGCCTGAGCTTTCCTCCCAGCCACAAAGGGCTGAGTTGTTCTCCCGCCCGGCCGTGGCTGGATGCTCATGGGGACCATCCAGCCACCTCATCTAGCTCTAGATGCCAGCCCAGTCAAGGACTCGGTCCCCAGACCCAGCTCCTGGAACAAATACCGTTTCCTGCAGCTGTTCTTTCAATTTCTTCACCGTTTCCCTCTCTTTGGCCAGTTGGTCCTGGGTAGCCTTCAGTAGCTCCTGTAGTTTGGTTGCTGCCCGGCCCAAGTCCTTTGTTAATTTCTTTTCTTTTTCAAGTCTTTCCTAAAACAGAGCAGTAGGAAGAAGCCATCTACATGAGGCTGCCCTGTTTGCAGCCCCATCTTCCCCCACCCCATCCCACTGGTCTTGGTGACCAAGAGCTGGAGGCACATCCCGCTCCCTGCACAAACCCAGGAGACGCCTGGGCTAAGGCAGCCTCACAGGAACAGAACATGCATTTCCCAATACGTGACTGGGCCAAGGCTGGGCAACATCCCTAGCAAGACCGCTTGCTAAAGCAGCCAGCTTGGGGCATCATCCCCCTCCCTTTCTCATCTCAGCCAACTCAGATCTAGGACCACGATTTCCATCCTGCTTCACCCTTCGGCCACGCTGAGGCTCGCGCTGAGGCCTGGAGCTACATGCATGGGAATCGTCCACGTAGTTCCCAGCAGAGATGGACCGTGTGTGCAGCCCTGCTCCGGCAAGGCTTTGCTGCCTTGCCTCGACACCAAGCACAAGAAACCAGGGCAGCCAAGTCACCTTGAGATGCTGGGCCTCCTCTGGGTCCGATGCTGCTGTGTTTTCAGACAGCCTCAGCTTTTCCAGCTCTGCTTGCAAATGGCATGCCGAGCTTTGAGCCTGGAAGAGGGAAAAGTGCTCGTTTAACAGCTCGTGGCAGTCAGGAGCTCCCACTGGCAACTGGGACACTGGGAAAGGGGCACCTTCAGGGTCCAGCAATGGGGTATTTGCAGAGTGGCTCTGGCATCGCCGCCGTAAGAAGCTTCTTTTGCTCCAGGGGCGTGAGGCAAAGCATGGTGAAATCTCAGATGAAGGTAGCGAGGAGGGGAAAAACTCATATTAATTGTTGGGTTCCATTAGAAGCCAAGAAGTTGACCCTTCTTTGCATTGGGATTGGGGGTAAAACTGTGGGATGCACCACGTCAGAGCAGGGACTGCAGATCGCTGCTCTGGCCCTAAATTCTGTGCCCTCCTCACCCCATCCCAGACTTACCTCCTCCAGCTCCAGTGCCAGCTTCTGCCTCAGCATCTGCTCCTTTTCCACCTGGGCTTCATTTTGCTCTAGCTGAGTTTTCAACTGCATTGAGACAAAAAAACAAACAAACAAAAAAAAAAAAACAGAAAAAAATATATTAAAAAGAAAAACCCAAAGGACAGAGATCAGTGCATGGGGACATAACCATGAAAGCCAGGCTACGCAGAAGAAATGAAGACAGAAAGCCCATAGACACCCGCATATCCCCTCCTCTCCGCACCAAAGCTGAGAGGATGATGATGGTGGGCTCAGAGCTCAGTTCGGCTTTGCCAAATTGTGCCCGCTCACAAGGCAGCACGAGCCGGGACTTGGGGCAGGAGGTGGCAGGGGACGTATCCAGCCGGCGGCCACCCGCTGCCAGGTGGACGGTGGCTGGGACTGTGGTGGACATGCGTCGCAGGAGAGAAGCGCGAGCGGAGCGAAGCCACGCGTGGGTTTCCATGCTGTTAGAGACGGGGACACGGGACACGGTTAGGGGGGTCAACACCTTCACGGGCAGCAGTCTCACCGCCCTAACCTCGAGGGGTGCAGGCTGGCTTGGGTCAGTGTGTGACCCCACTACTCCATCCTGCGCGTGGTTCCTCATCTCACCCAACTGCTGCCTGACCTGCAAGGAGGACCCGCGAGACCGGCTCAGTTATGCAACCGCGTGCGGCAGCCACTGCAAGACCCGCCAGGACCTACAGACAACGCTCGTTGGGTCTTTTTTGCTTGCATGGGAGCCCAAAGGTTTGGAAAAAGCATCTCCGATTCAGCTAGACACATTGGGCAGTTGAAGATGTGGCTCCCAGGTGTGCAGACCTAGCTCAGAAGGGTGGCAGCTGCTGAAGGGAAGCTGCACCCGAGGTACCATGTGGTGCAAGCCAGAGCTTCGGATGGGGAGATCTCCTGACCTCTACTCACTGCAGTGGGATGCTAAGGGACAGCTAGACCTCATGGGCGAGCTTAGCATCCGAAGAACGAAGCATTTAAATATTAGAAGGCAAAGCTGTAGCTGCTGTTTCACAATTGAAAAGCACAATTCAAATCCAAAAGCCTTGATAATTTGGCATTTTTTTTTCTGTTTCTCTAAGCTCTCCATCCCAGGCCTCTCTCCCACTCACCTACAGAAACTTCACATCATCCTCAGATCCTCCAAGCAATTCATATACACGTGGGACGTACAACCCAGGTCCTCCCACCTGGGTGGACTCATAGACCCCTATTGCACCCAACCTCCTGCCTGCCATAACCTGCTGCTCTCCTGTCCTTCCCAGCTACCTTCCCAGAAGGAAGAGCAGGCTCATAAAATCCTCTCCTGGCTCGCCAGCGTCCCCTCTGAAGGCTGGACGAGCACACAGCTCGCCCACTGCCCCGCAGCGAAGCAGTCACTGCGTGCCAGGGTGATGGTCCTGACACTGTGGCTGCAGGTGTCCCCCCTTACCAGGGCCAGCTCCTTGCTCTGCTTCTGCGCTTCCACCTTCGCGGCCTCCAGCTGCTCCTGGGACTCGGATAAGAGCTGCCTCAACTGACGAGGAGAAACAGGAACAAGGAGCAAGCGGTTGACTTAGGACTGCGCGTTTTCCTCCCACTCACCCCTCCAAGGCCCTGAAGACCCTGAGGTGTCTGCAGGCCACCAAGGAGCAGCAGATGACATCTCCATACGGGTTCCCCCTGCCTCATCTCCCTTCCAACATATCACTGACATTGTCTGCAGCCTACATTGGGGCAAACATCTCCATCTACCTTCCCCTTCTGATTCACGAAGCTCTTGATGCAGATTAGGGATGAAGCACGCTTAGAAGAACGCTGAAAGCAACGTAAGAAAGAGCGCAGCGACCACACTTACAGCTCCAACTTCTTTTGTATAGCTCTGGCGTTCTGAGCTGGCTGTCTCCAAGTGATTTTGCAGCTGTGCTTCCAGAAGAGACGTGTATTCCTTTAACTAGGTTCAGACAAAAGAAAGCAGAGGGATTTGCTTGCATTGAGGTGCCGCGCCTGGACAACACATCCCAAGCACATCCCACATGGCACACGTCCCTCTGGCACCCATGCAGGGCCTGCAGGAGGCCTGGCCCAGCCTGAGCCCTCTTCCAATAGCCAAAAACCCTAGCCCAGTTGCCCAAAAGCCCTACCTGGTCTGTGCTCTGCAGTTCTGCTTTCAACTTCTCTACCATGTCTTCTAGAGACTTCAGCTGAACTTGGGACTAAGGCAGAAACAATGAGGAAAGGTCAGTAAATGGTGTTTCACTTAGATGCTGAGCGTGTTTTGGAAGCAGCAAGGTATTTTTTTCCAGTGAGGCAGCACGGGTTTTGCTATTAGGAAAGCCACACTTTCCAGAAGCTCAAAGCATGGGTCTTGCATTTAAACCCAGGTTTATTCCTGAAGAGGACTTCACTGCTGCTGAATACTTTGCAATGAAGAAATCCACTCTCCACCGAGAGGCAGAACAGCCCTGGCCCTGCCCTCACCATGATGTTCGTCCCATCGCACACACCAACCACACAGTCCATGAACACCAGCAGCCGCGTCACCTCCATGCAACCCTGCGCTAGACATTGGCATGAGGCGGCCGGCCGTGCTGCAAGCCAGCAAGAGGCGGAGGATCTAAAGATCTCTTGTATTTAAAGACTTATTGCTCCCCCACCTCTTTACAGTCCCAACCACCTTAACTTAACCTCACGTGATAGGGAGCAAGTAGTTTTGCATTAAAAAGGAAGGCAATGTCAGCCTTGCAAGAAGACACGATTCAGCACGTTCTCCGAGACACCAACTAAGTCCCAAGAGCTGAAGAAACTGCTGCCCCTAATACCCCTGGGTGGAGGCCAACCCAGACTCTGAAAGCCAGCCAAGTTCTTCTAAAAATGGGATTCTAGGAGCACGGCACGTGTGCTGCGGCAGCCAAGTCAGGAGACTTGGCCCAACAGGAGGACTCAAGGCAGACACCGAAGCTGCAGAGTTTGGATCGCAGAAGCATAACGTCGTTTCCTGACTAACATGACCGACGTGGAGACATGGAACAACTCCTCCAGCTCCATGGGAGGAATCTGGGCATGCAACAGACAGCAAGCAGGATCCAGGAGGAGCATCCAGGAGGCGGAGGTGGATATAACCTGTGGCTCACCACAGCATGGAGAGAGGCTTAGTTCCTATGTGAGATGGGATTTGGTGACAAGAGGGTTGGGTGTGAGGACATGAGAAAGTCCCTATGTTTCAAGAGTTCAAGGTTGGGAAGAACATCTAGGGTCACCATCCAACTCACAGCCAACAGCCCCTTGAGTGCAGCTCCATGAGACGTGACACGTGAGCTACAGACCCAAAACACCCACCTTTTGTAGTTCCTCTTCAGACACGGTGAGCTTTGCCTTCCACACTCGCTCCTCCTCCTCCACGCTCTTCTGCAGGTCCCGCAGCATCCCCTCCTGTTGGCAAAGCCCCGGCTGAGCACAAGCATTCCCTGGCAGGGCTGGACACGCAGGGCATGACAGAGGAAGGGAAGGGGACAAACAGCCCAGGCTGAAGACCGCGCGGATGCAGGAGATGCGACACCAAACTCACCGTCTCCGCGAGGATCGCACGGTACTGCTCGCATTCTGCCTGTAAAGTGCTTTGCGCTTCCTCTGCCTCCCTTAATTTAAGTGCTGGATCCTGAAAGGAGACCGACAGGGACAAAAGAAGGGATGAGGCAAAGGAATGAGCGGCTCTTCAGGTCTCCTTCCCCTCTCCAGTGCCTTCACCCACCAGGTGCTCTCTTGCAGCCAGCTGTTGCTTTAGCACATCCACTGCCTTCTCCAAAAACTCCTGCAGCCACGTGTCATAACCCTGAGTTGGGAGAACAAGGGGAAAGGGATGGGAAAGGATGCTCAGGTGTCCCCCGTGCCGCCGAGCAGGGTCTGACAAGACGTGTGCCTACCTGCTGCGCAGGGACGTCAACTCCTGGGAAGGCGGACAGCAGCGCCTGCTTGGTCCGCGCCTGCACCGCGTCCAGCTGCTGTGACGACTCTTCCTGCAAGAGAGACAAGTTGTGCTGCGATGGAGGTCTCAGAGGGGACACCAGGACCTTTCCATGCCTGCAAGGACAAGCTGGCATGGGGAAAACCGGTGCTGCGAAACCTCCCGGTCCACCCAGTGCTCTGGTGTGTTTTCATTAAGCCTCCTCTCCAAAAGTCAATGGGATTGTGCTGGTTGGGCATTCACAATTCCCATTACAATTTCACTTTTTTTTTCTCCCCATGTTGCCATCTTGAAGGAAGCCTGGGGAGGTCCTCTGAATGCAAGGGACAAGACGACCATCTCACAAGAACCAAATCCAAGTTCACCTGGGATTTGGAGAAGCTGCCATCGATCCACTGGCAGAGGCAGCCAACCCCGATGGCTCGGCGAGGCTGAACGTTCCCCCTACACGAGTGGCACCGCCTCCGCAAAGAAATGCCGCGCTCACCTTTGCTCTGGTGGCAGCGCGCAGTTTCTCCTCGCACACCTTCTCCACGCTGGCTAACGCCTCCATAGCTTTCCAGTTCTTCTCCCGGAGGTCCTGCCGAGACCGCACGTGCATGTGGCATCAAGGCCCACGTCACCCTGAAGGCCACTGTGCTGCTCATGGGCACAGGCCTTTGTGCAGGAGCAGAGCTCAGAGAAGCCACGTGGGGAAGAGAGCTCCAAAGAGCCCCTTGCCCTCAGGATATGGTCTCTCCTGCTCACTATGTCCCAGACCTCCTAGCTGGACAGGGCACACACACCTCCACCTGCACGACCCAGCTGACTCACGTACGTTGTTTTTTGTCTTCTGCTGCTCCACAGTTTCTCTCAGTTCTGCTGCTTCCCTTTCCAAGGCGGAGAGCTGGCCTGATTTTTCTTCAAACCTGGAGCACCACAATACAGGAGTGAGTTTCAGCCTCTTCCTCCCTCCCAGGCTCCCTCAAAGGCTACAAATTCCAGGTTTACATAACTGAAATTGCTCCCAACACATCCCTTCCATGGCTCATTAAACTGAGATAGCCCACACCTCTGCATTTTAAAGGCATCATATTAGGATCTTGAGTAACTTCAGTTCAGGGTCATCAACTAGACACGTTCTGCAGGTTCCCTCCATATCCTCAGACCCACCATTTACCCTGACAGGGATCTCAGCTGAGGAAACCAAAGAAGATGCAGGGACTCAACATAAACTGCCCAGATCTCTTGGCGACCAAGGACCTCTGGTCAGGCTAAGCAACTCCTCTCCTTTTGAGGAATGCTTGCTACCAACAGGAGCATCCAAGCTTGCCCCCTGACAGCAAGTTTTAGTGCTGTGACAGCCTTCTGCATGTTAGAACAGTACCTAGACTCACCTTAACTGCAGCTGCTTCATTTCTGCTTCATTGGCTGCCTGGAAGAGAGAAATCCCCGTCATCTCAGAGCCCCAGAGAGCCCTTACAGAGAGCATCCCACAGGGGTTCCGCCAGCAAAGACAACACCGGGGCTACATCATCATGCAAAACATCAGCCTGGACCTGGTGCTGAGAGCTGCAAATAGACCTGTACGCAGAGCGCTGCGCAAACACATCTCTTGCACCTCCCAAAGAGGCACCACTCCTCCAACACATTCCCATCTCCGAATTAAAAGAGCACACGACCTGCAAATCTCTGTCTTTTTCTGCCTCCCTCATCTGGCCTGCTTCCAGCAGAGCTTCAATGGATTTGATCCTCTCCAAGAGCCTCGTGTTCTCTGCGCTGGCATCCTGCAGCTTTCCCTTCAGGCTGTCAAGCTCCGACAGTTTGCTTTTAACCTCCGCCTCGGAGCTCAGCAGCTTGGCCTGCAGCTCTGGTGGTGGAAGGGGAGAGAAACAGAAGACGGTAGGTGCAACCACATCCACAGACTGCTCTCGCCTGCCCCAGCAAAGAGGCCTCAGCCATGCAGAAGAGCGACGCTGGAGGGACCAGGGTCTCGTCCCCCACCCATGACCACAGACAAGCCCAGCATCATCCACGCCCTGACACCAGGTGATCCAGCTAACCTGGGTCAATCCACCCTGTCCAGCTCCACCAAGGAACCACCTCAAAGCTCACAGCCGTGCTCAGAGTCCATCCCTGACTTGCCCTGCTGGCAAGATGTCCGGCTCCTCACCAGCCAAGCTCTGTTGCTGTCCTTTGGCCCTCTCCGTCTCTGCCAGCAGGCTCTTGTAGCTGCTCTGGGCTTTGCGCAGCTCTTCGCTCACTTCGTCCAGCCTCTTCTGCAGCGTCGCCTCCACCTCTCTTTGGGAAGCCTGCAGGGCAGGAGCAGAAGGCTTTAACCTCGGCCAGTTGCAAGCAAAGCCGTGTCACTTTTTAAGCTATGCTATGGGCGTTAAGACCTCTTTTTAAGGCCTCTTTCCTCCATGCTCCCCATGCACAAAGAAGCATTTGCTTTGTGCTCCCATTTTGCAATTTGCCAGTCCTCAAGTGGGAACTAGATAACAACCAAACACCTCAGTTCTGGGCCAAGGTGACTGCCCGTGGCCATCCTCCCCTCCAGCACGGAAAGAGAGGTAAGCAGCTTCATGCATTCAGAGCTGCCCCGTGCAGCCAGAGGGAGACCAGGAGAACACCCGGCCGTCACCCAGGAGTGGGTGGACACTCTACAACATGGAGATCATCCAGTAATTTTCCTTGCTCGTGGAAAGCAGATGCCATGAGCCCTAGACTGACACAGGGAGCTCAGGGGCCTGGAGGTATCTGGACGTGTGTTTCCACACGCAGTGGAATTTTCTACATGGCTGTGGCCAGGGAAGACTTTTTTTTTCCACCTTAGAAAGCAGCCAGGGAGAGGCCTGGCCAAGGCATACACTTGGAAGGGGAAGCAAAGTGAGGGGCATGATGAGCGTGCTGAAAACCAGCAGCCCGCGGAGGATGAATCATGCTGCTCTGAACGCCAAACGTTTTGTGGAGGGGAAAGAGGAAGGCAAATGAGCAGCCTGCTCGCTCTCTGGTGACTCCACTGTAGTTTGGTGGCTCCAGAACCAAAAAAAAAAAAAAAAAAGCAGGATTCCACCACTCCTTGGCGTATCATTCAGGGTATCATGCCCTGATACTATTCCTCAAGCCAGAGCTCTAGGCATTGCTGCTGAGCACGCGTATGACCTGTGCTCTCTCCATCACCGCAGCTATCTTCACAGCATCCCTTGCTATTCAGCACGTATCCTCTAAACAACCCGAAAACCTCAGGCCCACCCCAGCAGAAAAGCCACAAGCGGCTCTTGCTCTGCCAGAGAGGGAGCACACGAGGCTTAGAAAGAGCTGAGAGAGCATCAGAGAGTGATTCCATGGGTGACAGTGACAGACCCACATGGGACAGGAGCTGGGAGGCTTCCCAACGTGTTTCCTGGGGCAAAGGGAATCCCACTAGCAAAGACGTCCCCGTGGGGAGGCAGTGCTTGCCTGGAATCAGGCTGCAGCACCTTTGCAAGGGGAGCAGCCCCTTGGTGCCTGCCTGACCTGCAGCTGCTCGATCTGCTTCTCAGAGGCCACCGCTTTTATCTCGCAGGTCTTTCTCTGCTGCTCCTCTTGCTGCAGCATCTCCGATTTTTCAGACAGCTCTTTCGCCAGCTTGTTGCATTCTTGCCGTAGCTTTGCCAGCTCAGCGTTTTGCCTGGAGCAAGAAGAGCAGGGCTATTATAACCCACAGGCCAACACAGTTTCCTTGCTTGACTTACAGGGGGGAATACAACCTCCTGTCAGCCTGACTCACAGCTCGAAATATCTGAACAGTTGCATTTTCCTATTTCTAGGACACGCCTGGTCCTTCGTGGACGGAGTGGAATGAGTTGACAAATTGCTTTTCAAAAGCTACGTTTCAGTCACAGGAGACATTCCTTTCCTATGAAGCAGAAAACATGAGCATCTGCATTCCCAGACACAAGAGGAAGTTCTCTAAGCATCTGGAGTCCAGTCAGTAATTATTTTACTGCTGTTAATCATCAGCTGTTTCTTATTTTCCAAAAAAAAAAATAAATAAACAGGAGTGTGAAATATCTCTACCTAGCTCATACTTGTTCTACAGGCATCACAAAGGTCTTGGTTCTCTGCACAAGCATCTCCCTCTACAAGCATTACTTGTTTTAAAGAAAAGATTTCTTCTGAAGTTAGAAAATGTGAGTGTACATGAGCTGGAAAGTCCTGCACAGCACCTCAATTCTGTTTAGTAGAGACAAACAGCCTTGACCCCCAAGCATCTCTCCCCTGGCAGCCCTTGCAGTGTGAAGAGCACCACGCTGAGCATCGCTCAGCTCATGCCCACACTGAGCTATCTTCTTCTTTGCACTATCTGTTGGCTTGAGCATCCAAACAGCTCCAAGCAAACAGGAAAAATCCTGTGGAAACTTTGGCATTTCCTCCATCAGCACCCAAAAAGACACTGGACAAATTCTTCCCGCCCCGATCTTCTACTTCCAGCTACCCGAAGGCACCAATTGCCTTTGCAGGATGGTCTCTGCACAGGCCCCATGCGAAGGGGATAGGAGAGCTCCCTCCTGGCGCCTGCCTGACCCTGCCCCACACCGTCCCCGTCTTCAGCTCCACAGCCCGGCCCTGGCCCCAGACTTACTTGCTCTCCATCTGGCTGGTGGCTTGGTTGAGTGCGTCCCGCAGGATGGAGTTCTCCTGCTGCAGGCGAGCGAGCTGCGTGTTGGGGCCGTTCTCCAGCTGCTCTTGCAGAGTCCGAATCTGGAGGATCCCAACATGGGTTATTCCACCGGGAGTCCCTTTCCTCTCCCCAGAAGCCCATATACCAGCCCAGCCCAGGCCCGTTAAGCACAGGGGAATGCACACATGTGCGTGTGGGTGGACTGTGCCCCCTTACTCATTTGACACGACATCTACAGCTCCCAGGTATGGAAAGTCTCATGAGGATGTTTCCCTATATCTCTTCTCCCTTTAGCATCAGGGTCCAGCAGCCTGGGACTAACAGAGCTTTCTCCTTCCACTACAGCAATTCATGCAGCTACCACCCAAAGATTGCCCCCAAGAGCTGCCTTTGCTCAAGAGGTGTCCCTGAAGTCACTAGTACTTGGGATCTCATCCCTTCCCAACACACAGCCAAAATCTCCCAGGAATGGGCATCTCATTGGAGCAACCATGCTCCAGGCATCTCTCACAGCAGCGGCACATTCAGGAAAGCTCTCGTTGGGAGACCAAGCACCATGAGTTCTCTTCCCTCCTCTGAGACTCTGCCACCCTTGCCAATCTCATCCAAAAAGCTCTCCGTGCACCAAAAACCATCCCCCAGGCAGAAGACCCCGGAGCACAACGTGCCACCCACCTTTCCCTGGAGCTGCTGCGTTTCGTTGACGTGATCCTGGTAGCTGGCCTGCATTCGGGCCTGCACGGCGGCAATATCCCGTTCGCGAGCAAGTAGCTGCTCCTTCAGCTTGCTTTCGATGGCCACCGCCTTGGCCTTCTCCGCCGTGAGTTCCTTTGAGGAGAGAAGCCACCTGCTTAGTGCTCAGCACTTGCTTTGAGTTTGCTCGCTTTAAGGAAACACAAAACCAGGCCTCCTCACTCGGAAGACTTAAAAGTTGAGCCATTTCAGAGCTACACGCAGTTCATGAAGCCCCATGTCCAAAGAGCATGGCCAAGCTATGCTGTTGAGCAGTTACATTTCTTCCTCTATTTTGTTTTGGGCTCTGTGGCCACTGGATGCCACTGTTGTTCCACACTGGGCCAGCTAAGAGAGAGGAGTAATACAGCCTAGATATTTTTTTTTCAGATCAATCTAGCACCGAGCCAGGAAAGAAAGGGACATCCCCACGTTGGTGTGGAAGGGCCCTAGACTGCCCTTAAGGAGGACACCAGAGGAAAGCTTGCTTCGTAGCTCATAAGGACATACAGAATTTTGGTTTTCTACCCTCCTCTCCCACCAAGGGGTTGACAGTCCGGTTCACTGCTACCGCATCCCATCAGCCAAGGCCAACAACGCAACGACCACAGGGCCACGTGGAGGTGGAGGAAGTTTGTTCCGATTTCAACATTTAATCTGAGTTTGAGGCAAGGTGCAATCTTTTGAAGAAAGCACCATCCCCTGCTTCTTGCAGGCCCCACGCATGTTCTGAACCGCCACTTTTTAGGACAGATGAAGGGCCCAGACAGCAGCTGGGCTCTGCCTTCTGGTAGGACTGCAGGCAGGGGCTAGGGGGCTCGCTGCACACTAGCAGGACTTCCCTGCTGAGCTGGGGCAAGCCAAGATGACTACAGCACAGGAGAGAGCCCCCGCCAGAGGCCTCGGGAAGGCCATGCAGCGCTCACCTTGCTCAGCTCCCGCAGCTTGTTTCTGGCAGCAGACACGTCCTCTTGCTCGGCAGCAAGTTGTTTTTCCTTCTCCTCCAACTGGCGTTTTAGGACAGTAACTGGGTCACCCTTCTGCGTTGCCTAGGAGCACAAGAGAGCATGTTAATGGGAACCTCCAAATCCATCCCGTCTCCGCTGTCCCTGCATGCACAAACCACCTAACCTGCAAGAGAGGCATCCTAAAGGATCCATCCCTCCATCCTCCAGAATGCCCTACTGGTTTTGTAGTCAGCAGACCACCCAACATGCCTGAAACCTTGAAGATTTCCTTCACTCGACACCTCTCATCCCAGCCCCTGGTCTCAATTGAGAGCTAAGGTCGTAAGAGCCAATGCCAGGTGGCTCCTGGCCATGAGCACTCGCCACTCGCCACCCTACCGTGTGCCAGGTATCCTGCACGATGCCCGCTTTGTCCGTCAGGATCTCGATCAGCTGCTGGGCCTCCCCCTCACTGAACACCATGCTGCTGATTGTGGACACAAGCGTCTTGTAGGGCAGGTAGAGGGGCCCATCTGAGTCCACAGGTGCTGAAGAGAAACAAGGAGCCATTAGATGACCCACGCCAGTGGCAGAGCTGAGTCGCATTCCCTGATTTTAAGCTGAATACCTTAGCTGGCCTCAACCACACAACTGACATTTTGACCCAGCATCACCTCTATACATGACAGTAATGTAAGAAGTGCTAGAGAACAGACTATGCTCATTGCACAAGTGTATTTCAGGGGTCATTGATCACTTCTATCTGATGCTACTACAGGTCATGTCCAACCCAGGAAGCAAACTGAATGAGGGCTGGACACGTTTCACCAACACAACAGCTCAGAGGTTTATTAGGCCAGGAAAGATCTGAAGCTCCGAAGGATCCACGACACCATCTTGCAGAGTGGAGCTGAGCAGAGCTCGGTGTTCGCCCCTCTTTGTGAAGGAAATGATGCATATCCCACAGCCTCCCTACCCCTCTGTGAACCTGGGAAGGCCACGTAGCATCATATAGTCCATAACACAGTGCTCTTGCAGCACCACAGCGCACAAGGTCATGATGGAAAGAGGTTTAAAAGTTATTCCACAGTTTCTACAACCCAATGAGTTTGCTCTTCTCAAAACAACCTGCATTCATTGGCTCTTAAAAGAAAAAAAACACCCTGGACTCCAATAAGTGCTCAGTCTCTAAAGCCATTAACACCAAGGTCTCTTGAAACCACCTCTTGAGACCAAGTCTCCTGTGATTGGGACCCACATGGCAGCAGGTTCAGAGATTGCACAGTGCTGAGCATAACCTTCCCACCACCATCTCTGAATATGTGCATCCCACAGCTCCATCACACCGAGGAAGGGTGACTGTGGAGAGTGGCAGGAGCACAAGTCAGCTGCAGGGTTAGCTCTCCTGTGCCAGACACCAGCTCCCACCAGTATTTCCCACCAGCTCCCACCACTACCAGTATTTCAGAGCTTGGAGGAAACGAAAGAAAAGAAAAAGAAAATCCAGCCCGTGATAGTCAGTGCACTCACAACTTTTCCAGCAAGTAAGCAACAAGACCCCCTGGTTCATGATCTTAAGACATACCTGGGGGCAAAAGCACCTACTCAAATTGCTTTCCTCTAATCCTGGGGTTGATGTTTTCCCCAAGAACTGTCTATCTATCTGAATTAAAAGCTCCAGTAGAGGGGGAAAATGATTAATTAATTAAATAAACAGGTTCAACCTCCAGGTCAGAGTGACAGAGAGTTACTCCAGGTCAGCATTACTTCTAAAGTTACCTGCAATTTCCTCCTTTTCTGCACACAGACTCTGCTACATGTGATGACCTGGGCCATCAGCATGGCTAAGGCAGCTAGACTCAGCTCCCCATGCCCTTGCCAAGCAGCTTTCTTCTGAGCAGCTCATCAGATGTGGGAGTACCTCTCTCCTCCAAAACCCACTCTGTTTCAGTTCTCGCCCAACAGTGACCAGATGCTCCCGCATAACCCTGGGCATCCTCCTGGCCTGAATACTCATGTGCAAGTCCAAATGTTGCAAGGTCTGAGATTGCGCCCTTGATCTCCGCACTAAATCACGGCTCATTAAACCCATGCTGACATGTGGCACCAAAGACAGTCCCAAGCCTGGGAAGCAAATCAGGGCTAAAGTCAAGACCAGGGACTCAGTCAGTCTTGGGTCCCACCATTACAGCACATGACCCTAGATCCAGGTACATATTAACCCCTTGCAAGCAGGCTCTCCTTGGAATGTAAAAGGCTAAACACAAACTAAATGACAAAAAAATATCCCAAACCATTTGTGTCAGGACTGTCATCTGTAGCAGAGTGGAGGACAGGTCCCTGAAGACCCAAACACCATCTTCGCAACACCCTCCAATAGTGGCTGCTCCTGAGCTCAACAATTTCAAAACTTACTCCTGTGTAGAGTTGGCCTTTAGTAAAATGCCTTCCTCAAACAAGTAGATTCAATGGTTTTAACCTGCTCTGGGGGGCCTGTGGAAGCAAAACTCCTCACATCTGACAAAACTCCCCACATCAGATGCAAAAACTGCTAGTTGACTCTGCAACATGGGTGCTGGTGTGTTGTGGAAGGCTAGCAAGCTCCTGACTTCAACTTCATATTCCCCGGAGAAAACTCCAGTCTTCCCAGTCACCTAGAGAAGTGCACTCTGTGCACCTGGGCCATCTCAACAGACACGGTCCTTCTAGAGACACCATGTTTCCAACACAGTCTCAGGACTGGCGGGTCTGTTTTAACAGCACCAGGATACTCTGCTTGTTTACTCAATGAGGACATAGCCAGAAGAATTTGGCCTTACCTGGCTCACTCTTCTTCTTGGATGCAGCCTTCTTCTTGACAGCTCCATCATGCTTCTGCTCCTCGTGAGTGCCAAGAGCATCACCTTTCTTGACAGCAATGGAGTTGATGACTGGAGCACTTTGCTGGGTGCCAACTGGTGGCACAGCCACAACAGGCACTTCCTTGGAGGTCACCTCCAAGACTGGGGAACTCTTAGGGACACTGACAGGAGGTGAAGCCAACACTGGACTCGGGGCAGGCTCTACCTTTGCCACCTTCTTCTCCTTCTTCCTCTTTTCCTTAGGAGATGGTGCAGGCTTCTCCTTTTCCTGAGGTGCCACTGACACTGCTGCAACAGGAGGCTCAATAACTGCAGGCTCAGGCACCACCACAGGCTCAAGAACTACATCCTTGGGAGAGTCTGTCACTTCCTGAGTCAGTTCCTGCTCAGGTATCTTCCCATTAGGTTTCTCTTCCTTTTTCTTTGCTTTTCCTTTTTTCTCCACAGGTTTCTCTTTCTTCTTTTTCTCTATTTTGTGCTGGTGGGTCTTCTCAAGCTCTTTGCGCTGCTTAGCCAAGGCTTCCTCGTAAGACGTCTCCTTCATGGAGAAGGTGGACACCAAAAAGATTCCAATGGCTGATATCACCATGAAACCTCCAAAGACCATAACACCCAGTGTCTGAGGGTCGTACACATCCATTCTGCCTTATTCTTCTGTGCCTGCAAGACACCAAAATGACAGTTAGTGCACAAAACTCCAAAGATGCAGTGGCCCAGAGAAGTGAGTTTCATGTGAACATTTGTGTTTCCAAATGGCATCTTGCACTGAGAACTATATGCCCTGGGAAGAACAACCCAGAGTAAGGGCTCTTCCACCATGCTGCCTCTTCCCAGTTTGTACTGCAGTGAGTAATTTCAATGACTGCTCCAATCTCCAGAATCTCCCCCCAAAAAGAGGGAGGAGGACAAAAACCAAACCGACCAACCAACCAAAAATCCTTAGCATCCGCACCCTGCATTAACAGCGATTCCTGAACACATAGTTTGTCTGTGAACAACGAGTTGAAGATGCCACATGCCAAGCAGCTCTCCCGCGCTGCACAGAGAGGCAGTGCTGGCAGAGTGCCATGCGGGCAGAAGGTGCTGGCATGCCCCTCCATGTCACTGCTAATTAAGCCTTGTCCTGTGTTTATAAAACAATCTCTTCCCTACTTTCCCACTCATGTGTTTCTCGGAGTCCAAAAAGTCCCCCTGGCCCTGAGAGCGCTCGCTAATTCTCGGGCAGGGATGCCAAAGGTGGGTAACCCAAGAAGAGACACTTTCCAGGCCATGCAAAGCTGCCTTTTCTTGCCATCTTGGGGAAAAGGCAGGAAGCCCTCGGCTAGCAGCAGTTCCCATCCCCATACTGAATTGCAAAAACTGTCAAATTTCCTCTTTGAAGGATTGTGGATTAGAGGGTGGGAGAGTTGGTAGAGGAGCAGGACTAGAAGGTAAGACCAAGAAGAAGCAGAGGAGCATCTTTTCAGAGCCTCAGCTCTTGAAAAAAGAGACCTCAGGGGTATTTTTGGCACCATGGTGACACGTTACCGACAAGGTGTTAAAAGAGAGCGTGCAGGAGCAGCGCCGCAGCAACTCGCTCTCGCAGCGACCGTGCAGGGAAGACGACCGCTCCAGACGTGCCGCACACACCGAGGTTCTTCCCAGAGCCGTGCAGAGCCAAAAGGAGCTGCCAGGAGACCTTCCCCTGCCTGGGATGGGGGTTTCCACCAGCAGTCTGGCCCTCCCTCTCCATAGGGAGCAGGGCATGGTGTGGCGGCCGGAGCCAGCAGAGCCGCGCGCTCCCGGCGGAGCGTCTCGCCCAACGCGCCGCAGCAAAAGCCGCTGCACCTTGCCTCCTCCGGGGTTTTACAGCCAGTGTGAGATAGCCCTGCAGATTAGCACAAAATGGTCCTTCCTGGATGAGCAAAACACCGTGACAAGGAAAAATCTGTTAAGTGAATGTCAGGGAGGCTTCACCTTCCAAAGCTGCAGACACGCTGGCCCCACTGAAAAGGGAGGCTCAGCCAGGCAAAACCACGAAACTTCTGCAGCTGCTCACAGGTGGCCAATGCCATCGGATGGGACTTGGAAAGTTGGAATTTGGCCGCACTGCTATTCCCCGGGACAGACAATGCCCTTGCTGCGAAAACAATCCAACAGGAGAGTGAGAACTGCCAAGCGAGCAGCACTCCTGTCACAGCAAAGGGGAAGCAGGGAGCCCTCAGCACGCTGGCTCTCGGCAGGCTTCAAACCCAGGTCCCGCACCGACTCCAAGGAGCAAGTGCCACCCGCAGGGTTTCTCTCGCGGCCGAGACCAGGCACGACCTGCCCCGACAGCTCTGCAAGGAGCAGCGAATCGCTGCGACGGCAGGTTATGAGACACCGCGTGCATTTAAATTAAAGCAGACTGGACACGGCATTTTGAGGGTAAAAAGAAAAAAATAAGCCTTCTTGATGCCTAAATGCAAGAATCAACGTAGGGCAACATTAATGACAGCAGCAAAGCTCTGCCTTGGTATTTCCTGACCTTGCCTTCCTCCCGAAGAGCTTCAGTCTTTGCCTTTCCAAGGGCTGGAAGTTTGTTTCGGAATTGGCATGGCCAGATACACCCATAATCTTGAAAATAGAGGAACTTTTTTCAACCTTCAACCTTTTTTTTTTCTAGTTATCCATCAAATTTCTGAATATTCCAGCCTAGAAGAGCTTGCAGCCACCTCTGCTTGCCCCAAGCAAAAACCCCCATGAGCCATAAGGAAGCAAAGCCAGCAAAGCACTGAGTTTTTAGGGAACAGCAGGACCATTCCCCGCACTGACAAAGGCACAGCACAATGACACAGTCTCAGCGTCCTGAAGTTGCCTGTGCCAGAGACCTGCAAGAGCCAAACCCACAATGCAGCCCTCCCACCTATCCAAGTTTTCCTCCTCTCTGCAAACACTTCCATTAAATCCACAGGAATTTGCTATCTTTGAGACTTTTACCTCCATCCAAGCGGGTTTAAAGCAGCCAGGTGAACTGCGAGGCAGGAGCAAAGGGAAAGACAGGTTACAGGACACAGGACTGCAGAAATTCTATATTGCCTTATGCAGCCAAGGGAAAACATGTGCACTATCAATACCTGCATTTAGAAATGCTTCAAATGGGAAAACGAAAGATGCTCCACCTTAAAGTCAAGACTTGCGCTCTGCCACAGCATGAAAGCAGCATTGCAAGTTAATACAGGAAAAGAAGCAAGTGGGTACTGGACAGGAGAGAAACAGAAATCTTGGGTCATGCAGCTGGGATTTGCATAGTCTGAAAGTACTTTTTAGTAGGAAAAGTTTCCAGGCTGACATCTCAGCTCCTCTCAGCTCAGTGTCAAATTCCCATTGCAAGACACAGGAGGAAGCACTTGTGAGAACGAAGGGACCATTTCAGAAACCTCTCAAAGGGAAATGATGGTTCTGGGAAACAAAGTCCTGTCTCCTGCCCTGTTCCTGCTCTGAGGCCACCCTTGTGAAAAGCCAGCGCGAGGAAGGGGCCATCAGTGGGGCCAGGGCTCCTCCAGCACCAGGGAGCCTTCATTTCGGAGGGGAACAGAGAAAAGGCCAAGCAGCAGATCCTTCTCCTGAGGTCTCTCTCTGCGCTCTGTTGCAACAGATGGAGACAACATTTAGGAAGGCAGCAGGTCTCCAGCAGCTCCTGCTTAAAGGCATCCTCGGGATGGAGGGCGGTGCATCCCTCGGTCCTCGTGGCAGGTAGCACCAAGCGACACCTTCAGCCCAGCAGCCGCCTCAGGAGCGGCTACAGCTCGGCATTAAGGCAGGTTCGTGAGCGTTTGCTGAGCTCTTGGAGCACGACAGCAGAAACTGCAGCTTTCTGCAGTTCCTCTTCTCAAACCTTAGTGGAAAAAAAGCAGATAAGCTCTCTGCATAAAAGACACAGCGGGTAGTAGCACCACAGCGCAGCTGCATCTTCCTATCCTTCAGGATGGTCCCAAGCTCCTCGGGCTGGTTGGAAAGTCCACCACGTTTCTCCCCACACTTCTCGCTGCCCAGGCTTTGCATTCAGCGAGAGCCCTGGGCTGCTTCGTGTGGCCACCAACGAGGGCCAGGAGCCAGCTCGGAGACATATATCTGCGTATTTTTGGCCCCGCTAAAGAAAAAGGAATGCTCATCTCATAACCGCGACCTTTTGCGACTGCGCCTCACCAGATCTCACAAGATTGGCTCTCGGCTACGGTCAAGAGGAATTCGCTTCCAATATGCGGAACAGATGGCGGTGGCTGCAAGCGGCCCGGGCAAGGCAAAGCGCGGGGCGACGATGCTGAGTGCAGCGCAGGGCTCCACGGGGAGCAGGGCTGCACGGCACCATCCCGAGCGTCCCGGGAAAGCAACGCCGAGCCCTGGCCCGAGGGGAGCTCCGTGCCAGGGAACGGACCCGGGTCCACCCTCCATCCCTTGCTGCTGCATATCCCTAGCAGCCGAGAGGTCAAGTTCCCTCGGGAACGGCCCCATCTTTCCTGGGTGCGTGGCTGTCTGGGAGGGGACGGGGCAGCGAAGGGACACTATTTCCACCTCCCACGGTCCGGCAGAGAGTTTGCTAAATATAACAGTAATAATAATAATAGTAACAAGAGATAATAATATAAAGTAACAATAATAGTAAAAAAAATAGTAAAATAGTAAAAAAAAATAGTAAAAAAAAAGTAAAAAAAAAAAATTCCCCGAGAGGCTGAAGCGCCGCGGTGGATGCGGGAAGGGGGAGCCGGGTGCGGGGGCCGGCGCTGTCCCGGGGCAGGGAGGGAGGAAGAGGAGGAGGAGGCGGCGGCTCCGTCCATCATGCGGCGGGTGCGGGCACGGGGCAGGGCGCCTCCCCGGCCAGCTGCACACGTCGCCATTCCGCAGCGCCCCGCTCCGGCTCCCGCTCCCGGTTCCGGCTCCTGGCCGGTGCCGGTGCCGGTGCTGGTCCATTCCTCCGCCCGCCGCCCCGCGCGGACGCCCCGTCTGGCCGCGCCGGCGCTTCCCCGCCCCGAGCCAGCTGCAAACGTGGCCGGGAGAAAAA
>JAWLRI010000446.1:526464-536987 GCA_034781795.1 Crypturellus tataupa | reverse complement strand
AGGAAGGAAGGAAGGAAGGAAGGAAGGAAGGAAGGAAGGAAGGAAGGAAGGAAGGAAGGAAGGAAGGAAGGAAACCACATTCAGATTGAAAGAGATGAGTTAGTTATTAGGATTGGGGAAGAGACAGACCACTTCTGGGAAATGTTATATCCTGTTGTGTCGTAAGCACTTAAGAGCCATCCTGGGCCTGACAGAAGGCACATCTCCTCACAATCCTGCCTCCAAAATGAACCAGCCCACCAGCCAGCACCCATAAGCCAGAGGCTACAAAGAGTGTGCTAGAAAAGAGGTTGCATTAGCTGCCCGCTTCATCCCAAAACATACAAAAGCTCTGGGCTTGGGTGGGAACTCCTCTTTCCATCTCCACAACTTCCACCAAGCACCAAGCCAGCTCCTTCCTTTTCCCTCTGGCCATGCTGTGGTGCACATCACGGTTCAGCATTTCAGCAGAACAAAATCTGGTGCAGCTTAGGAGAGAGGCAGTTTTAAACCGTTCTTGTATTTTACTGGGTGAAGGGCTGCACTCAGTGGCCTCCCCGGACTTGACATCGGCTGCCGTGGCATCTTCGCCCTGCTCCTGGAAAACAAGCCACGCTATTGAGGAAGGACGGCGAAGGGCAGCAGGTCTCGTTCACAGCCTGGCACATCTTGACACAACAGCAAGGAGAACAAGTGACTGTTTCACACAAGCAGATGTGCTGGAAGAAGCGGGAAAATATGCTAATGGAGAAACGTTTCGACTAAGTATGATAATGCAGCATCTAGAGCAGGTCCTGAAATAGGCACAAATGCTTCAGTTCTCAGCACCCATCAGAGAGGGTGGCCATAAGCAGACCCAGTGTTCAGTCCTTCAGGCAAAGACACAATAGCCTGGGAATTAATCCTGCTCCAGTCTTCCCAGGATCACCAGCTGGGTGATCCAAGACCTTCCTTGCTCAAGCCCTTCCAAGGGTTTTGCTGCTGTGGACAGCCAAATGCCCTGACCCCTGGGAGATGAGATCGTTCTTGTTCTCACTGGCCAAATGTCTCAACAAGTGTCGGCTTCAGCAAGGAAGAGCAGTAAGGAGCATGTATGTCAGAACGCAGGGCACGGGTTCAAGCCTAAGCTCAACAGACCCTGTGGGATTTGGACCTGGGTCTCCTATCCCATAAAGACATGAGGACAGCACCACCTGTTTCTTCCCAGGTTGCGTTTTGGATCCATAAATGTAGGGAAGGAACAGAGTCGTCTGATCCTGAAGCTCCTGAAGGTGAAGAGGCTACAGGTCTTGCAGCTATCCCTGGCTTTTGCAGTTGGCTGTTTTAGGGTGGTCAAGGCACATGGCTTGTGTGGTCTGTACGGTACCGGAGGTGTTTGGTTAGTCCATGGAGTTCTCCCTACTTGCTGTGTTTTTCCACCAGGACTGAAGTGGAAATTTTGCCCTCCTGGGAAGAAATCTACACTATGTCCTTCATGCTTAGCCTGTAGCAACTATCAATCCCAAGGGCTTAGTGAGTTTTGAAAAGTGATTTTCATGCCTAGTAAAGATATTCAGCTATAATACAAAGTGCAAGAGGAGGAAATCCTAATGCTTTAGGGGTGCTGAAGAAAAAAAATGTCCCTGAAGAGCAGATGATAGTACCAGGCAGCAAGAACTCTTAGGAACCCTGCCGAGGATTTAAGCAGCTCTTGTTTTAGGTGGGGGCGGGGTGTGAAGTAGGTTACAGGAATAATGCTTCCCTGCATGTTTATGTGCAAATAGCTCCTTTAAATAACCACACTGACGGGCTTGGAGGACGATTTGAGTGCAGGGGTCTCTTCCCCTGTGATCAAAGCAGGGCTGGGTATGAACAGAGCTGGGAGAAGACCTCAGCAACTCATAGAGCCCAAGCCCTTGCCCAGAAAGAGCATCCAGTCCAATCCGACCTTGCCAGAGGTCTGTGTACCCTGTTCTTAAAACCACCAGAGTGCTGGCAATCATCCATCACCATCCTCACCGCTAGAAATTTTCTCTTTGGTTTGATTCGAAAATGCCTTGCTCCAGCTTGAGACTTTTCATTCCTAGTTATTTTTGCATCCACAAATCTTTGGCTGTTGGTGAAGAAGCTGTTGTTTAGCCCTGGAATGGCTCCAAATCTCTCCACTGGATGTATTAGTTATCCTAAATTCATAACCATCATGGGGATATTTTTAGCTCTCCTCAGCAGTCATCAAACAAATCTCACTGCAAAGCAGGGGAGCGGTCTGCTGGCTTCCCAGAGGGCCCCCAGCCCTGCTTCTCCTGAAGCTCCAGGCCAAATGGTGCAGAAAGGACGGTGAAATCCTCCCTGGGACTGAGCAGGGACCATGACCATGTCCAGCACGATCCAAATCCAGGCTATGGCTCAACATGCAGACAACAGGCATGATTTGCATTTTGTTATGGGAGGACTGAATTTGAGGTCTTGGGGAGGTGGAGACGTGCTGATCATCCTCGTTCCCACAGCAGGACACTTACAGGTACAGAAACATGCCTCAAAATTGGGTAAGTGCCCCTTTTCTCCGGACTTGACTGGTGTTGCTGTTTTATTCATGAGCTGGGCTGATCCCAAGTGGCCCCACGTTCACAGTTCCTCCCTTTGGAGGTACTGGAAGGAGCCTCTGCTTTTATAAAAGCAGGAATCGGTACATCTGGCCTCCCCTCTGCTCCCTGGCAGGCCCTCGCAGCCCACGTGCTTTGCCAAATGCTTGCTGGTCTGGATTTAATAAGCAGCAGCTTTGCTCCAGTAGTGGAAATTCAAAGTGGATAGTGCAGCTAAGCACAACATGGGACTGCAGTGCAACCACAGAGAAGTTATAGCACCAACTCCTGGATTATGGCCACAACACTCCTTGCATGTGTTTCTCTGGTGGCAGCACCATCTTTGCATTAGAAAAGGCACCATGTGGCCGTGTAGCTAAGACACTCATTGCATCTGCTTCTGCAGCAAGACACACCACTGTTTGCCCCTTTTTTTTGGTCCGTCTCCAGAGCTCTGGTGCTCCTAGGCCAGGACCGTGGAGCTGAGCAGCCTAAAAGAACTGTCTTTTTGTGCTGTGCGTTCAGCACCATTCCCAAGCTGAAGGCCCGGGGATGTGGGTGAAAGCTCAGGTGAGCTCCAGGCATTCCCTCCTGGTTATGAGACAAGTGGTGACCTCACAGGACAAGCTGATGTCGCAGAAGGACTTCTTTAGCATGGAAAGGCTTCTCCATCCAAGCCTCCAGAGCCTCTGGTCCGTGAGATGCCCCAAAGCTGGTGGTGTGGGAGGACTGGTCACCAGCACTAACTGTGGAGACCTGGGGTGGGAGGTGGGAGTTCATGTCGGGAGGTCCACATGGCTCCTCAGCCTTTGCCTTTAAGCTGATGAGCCCTCCCTGCTATGACACCAGCCTCCCTGCAGCTGATAGCAACCTCGCCAAGAAATGGACCTACCAGCCTGCCCCTCCAGTGTAAAAAAACACAGTTTATCTGCTGAAACACAGGCATTATATTTGCCCAGGACAGGGCCACCCCAGAGACAAGACTGAGTTTTAGTGGAAACCAGGATCATCAAGGGGTGCCCAGTCTGGGGATGGAGGTGGGCTGGGGGCAAGTGCTGAGATGTCATGTGTGAGCTTCAGAGCTGGTGCCACAGTCATTAGCTGTTGAGTTCTGCGGCTTGAAAATCATGTTTAGAGTGAGACATGATCCTGAGTCCTTTATTCCAGCAATAGGAGTGACAGGAAAACAATTATTTACAGTCACCTGGAGCGTAATGCAGGGCACATGGAAAGATAGCTTTCGTCTAACACAGAGAAGGGGTGGAATATATCATGAGGAGAGCGGGCAGATGAAGAGGACGAGCGATGAGGTAGGTAAATGAGTGCCAAGTAATGCAGCTTGGGATTCTGTGGGCAGGGAATCCCTACCCAGGAGCTGACTGAGGGAGAGAAGGATCTGAGTGTGCTCAGATAGGGGTATTCAAGGCACAAGAAAGACAAATGCAGGCCCAGAATTCCAGAAATCCCACTGGATTTCCAACAACGTTGTTCTAGGACCTCTCCTGTATTGGGGATGAGATTCTGGCTGCACATATTGAAAAGAGGAAGCAAATCCATCCAGGATCAGGAGATGGGAAGGGCGCAGAGGCCAGACAGGAATGGAGAATCCAAGTTTTGAAGGGAAGCAGGAGTTTAGCTACTCAGCTTACCAAAATGAAGGTCAAGAAGGAATAGGATGGAAAACATGCCAAGAAGAGCAAAGGGTTAAGTGAGCTGAGAGGTGGTGCAGACAGAGAATAAGACGTTGCAAAAATCACCCATTTTCAGCCACCAAGACTGAGCACCCAGAAGCTGCTTCCCACGGGACATGTGGGCAGAAAAGCCCTCATCCCAGCAGAGATGGAGCAGGGCTGTTAATGAGAGCACACTTGTCGGTGGTAGAGGCATCATAGGCTGTGTAACTGCAGAGGTTCCTGGCCAACCTTGGACTTCTGAAATTACATTTGTACTAACAACAACTGCACCTAATCCTAAGGTGCAGGGTTGTTGGCTTTAGGTCATTCTTTACCTCATGTTTCCAGTCACTCTATCATACAGAAATGACAACCAGAAGCCAAAAGTTCAAAGACTTTGTCTCTGAGCCCATGGGAAATAAGACTGTTACAGAAGTAGATGGCATTGATGAAGAGCTTGGAGCTAAACTAACTGCAGATGGTTTTGACAAGGTAACCTCTTTCTTTCCTTCCCAGCCACTGCCTGTTTTCCCAATGGTCTCATAGAGAACATTAGCTCTTGTGGCATCCTTTCTTCTCCCCTCTTGGGCATAAAAGATCTCCCAGTGTAATGTGGTGGCCAGTTGTTCCAGGCTATTTGAAGACATGATGACAAGCACTAGGTAAAAGAGCAAGATCAAGTATCTGTGGTACATGTTCCTCCATGTGCCTTTGGAGATGCACTAAGCAAAATATACTTAATTTTTTTTTTTAATTTTACGAAATTACTTAAACTTATCTTCTCAGAGAGACAGCTGTGAAAATGCAGCAGCACCTCCCATGGCTCATCTAGCAGTAAATGTACATTAACCCACAATTTTGGTCCTCTGAGGATGAGGCTTGACACCAATGAGACCGATCAAGTCTTAGAGTAGCTTCAGCCTCCCAGTTGCATGTATGATCAGTCTGGCTCTTCAAGCAGTTCCTGCTCTCCATGGCACTTGGGATTAACCAAGAAGGAGGTGTTTGCATCCTGCTTGCTCCTGTCTCTACTCCTATGGTAGTTCCAGGAGCCCTGTGAGCAGATATAGCTTATGGCTACATCCTTCTTTCCCTCAAGAGATTAGATGAAACTGGGCCCTAATGGTCAAACTTGGGCCTAAAGGTCCACAGGTCTGGCAGCCTGTGAGAGAGAAATCAGGTGGGCCTGATGAAGGATGAGCCATCCCAAATCCCAGCTACCCCAAATCACAACCCCAATCCATGCCTTTCAGAGAGGCTAATGTGGGCCACACACAAGCGGGATGTTTCTTGCATTGGTATTTGTGGGACAATAAATGCTCTTCTGTTTCCCTTTCCAGGCGTACATCCTGCTTGGCCAGTTCCTCCTTCTGAAAAAGGATGCTCCAGTTTTCCAGCAGTGGTTGAAAGAGACTTTTGGTGCCAGCTCCAAGCAAGCTGTGCAGTGTGCCACTTGCCTAACCGAATGGTGCTACACCGTTCTGTAAAACATCAGGACCAGATGGGCTCACTGTCATCTTTACGAGGCTTAAATAAAGCATCTCCTGACTTAACAGCGTGACTCAAGCAACTTGTTTCATGCAGCCATGGGTCTGCATGCACTAGTCAAGGGGATAGAAATGCTGAGGTTTATAAAATAATGAAGATAGTGGGGGATTGTCTCGACTCCTCCACTGCAGAATTGCCCTGAAGAAGCTCCTGAGCCCCAGGTCTCTCAGGGAGGACAGATGGTAGACACCTGGTTGAACCCTCCAATGGTCGTGCTCAGGACTGCTCAGCTCCCTGCTATCAGATAAGGTTCCCTCTGAGCAACTCGGCAATGGAAAATGTGAGCAAGGCTTGGAAAGACGAACTGGCGCTGGTGCCTTGCTCTAGGACTTCAAGACCCTGCAGCTACACAGAACATCAACCCCAGGGGCGGCAGACTGAGTCCCCAGGAAAGAGGGCTCTGATTTATTGCAGTCGGTGCCATGCTTTGGCCCAGCACATTGTTGGTGTCACTTGAGCAGCATGGATAGGCTGGGTGCCAGGATGCAACAGCAATTCGGACACTCCATCACCCTGCCAGGGCAGGCTCACAACAGGAAAAGCCAGCCTAAAGGCAAGGCCAGGAACATGAGCTGACTTGGAACCACAATGGTTGTAGCAATCAAAACACCTAGCAGGGGAGAGGGGAAGGAAGTTACCTAATCTTTCAGCAGGCAGTGTGATGTCCCAGTGCCCCATTTTTCAAATTTTATGTTAATTGGCGATAAATTAAATTGAGCTGCACAACACAAGCTGGGCAGTGGTTTGACCCCTCTTCATCAGGACATCTTGGTCCAGGATGCTTTAGACATCCTGGGATTTTCCTCATCAAAATAGCAATATGTTAACATTTCTTTAAAAGAGACACACATAGGAATCACTGTTTGCCCAGTGAAGCAGAACGTCCATAGAGAGAGTTTGTGTGCTGAACATCTCACCTCTGCAATGAGGCTAATGAACCACATCTTGAGGTGAAGTAATTAGGAGAGGCTCTAGGACACCCAGCGCCTGGCACGGGATGGCTGGGGATCCAGCCTGAGGGGAAGAAACCTTTACCATTCCCAAGGAGTTATCTGAGGGTCTTTTTGCTAAATAAACAGAAAGAAGAAGGAGGAGAAGGAGAAGAAGAGGAAAAAATACATTTTAAGCATCTATTCCTTCCCCACAAAAATATCCGGGAACCTCAGACTGCATGAGAAGTACAATGTGTGTGTGAAGTGGCACCAAATAACACTGGTGTAATAATTCCAGGCAGTGGATTGCTCTCCTTAGGGCAGCGTCTCATACCTGCACACTATCGTCCTGGAACACTCTGTGCCTTTCAGCCTTAAAACAACATTTTGTGCTCAGCCGCCTCTAAGCAAAGCAGGGATTTTTCTTTTAGCAAATAATAAATAAATAAATACATAAGGTAAAGAGCCCTCTGAATCAGTATATAATTACACCTGGTTCCCAGGCTTACATTTCAAGCTGGTGACGGGCTTGAACCAACTTGTGGTTAAGCAGTGGAGAGTGACCAGCACAGAAGCCACCAGTGCACTTGAAATGCATGAGCTATTGCCCCCAAGCCTCTTATTTTTCAGAGCTTCTTTAGGATTTGAATTCCCCGCCCTCCAGCACCAAGCCATGAGCAACTGTCAGTGCATGGCTTTAAAAATGCAGCCCAAACTTTAGAAGTTAGGGCTGGGCCTGGGGGAGTTTTGGGGGCTGACTGCAGCCTGTGGAGTCTGTGGAGAAACTAAGTTAGAAGTTCCCGTTTGCCCCCAGGCCTGGGACAACACATTCCTGGAGGGTGGTTATGGGGTGGCTCCTTGGACCACATCTGCAGTAGACGTGTTGGACTTTGACAAGGGGGAGACATCCCAAAACATCTTACCAAGTAGGGCTCCAAGAGATGCTTGTAGACCAGTTTCTCCCCCAATGCAAAGCCCCTCTGGTACCATTTGCAGGTCTTACCTATGCACATTTGAATCCCCCCAAATATTTGCAAGGTATCTAAAATACCTGTGGCTTCAGCCTAGATCAGTGTTTCAGGGCTCTCACCTTCCCTAGGAAAGCCGGCTCTTGCTGTTCACCATGGCCAGCACTTGCCTTGGCAAAAGTGAGTTTTTTTTTTTTCTTTTTTCTTTTCTTTTTAGTGTTTGACAAGGGCCTTAAAAATAAAACCAGGCTTTTAACAGATTGCACCTGAGAAAGCCGGGGAACAAGGTCATCCTGACACGTGTCACTTTGAAGCACTCTGACACAAGCCAAGCCAGCCTCCCAGCGCATGGGCAGTGGCCTGCTAGGTGTCCACACCTCCTTGGTGCCTTCTGATCGAGTGGCGATTTCATGATGCTGGAGCAGAGAGTTCCTAGCACAACTGCAACATGACAGAAGCCCGTGCTGAAACTCCACTGCTCAGGCAGGAGAGGACCGGGCTAGCGGTGACCTGAAGCAAAGCAGGCATATTTGCTGCTGGAAAACTGCAGTTTGACCCTGCGTATATGAAGATATATACATTTTTTTTCTTTATATATATGCAAAATGTACTTTGACTCTGTGTACATAAGTGAAATATTTACCTTGAGAGTGACATGGAAAGCTTGCCTGCATATCTACCTTATCATGTACTAAGCTCATCAACCTTTGAAATGCAAATTACCAGTTAAAAATAAATGAATGAAGCTCAAATTGGACGCCAGGCTCAGGGCTAGAGGCAACTCGGGGTCACACACCCACATGTGAGCATCTTCTCTGCAGAATAAACGTCCTGTGCAAAAGGGCTCTCACATCAACAGGCCAACATATTCTACACGGAGTGGAAAAGCGAGTTATCCACCTGTTTGCAAGTGCTGTAGATATTAATGAAGGCATTTTACTACAGTGAAGAGACCAAAGGCTTGGGGATACCATCTGGATTAAAAGCATTTTCCTAGCGATTCAGGTAGGATCTATAAAACCTTGTTCCATCAGCTATATCTGCTCCTCAGGCTGAGAAACTGGAGGTTTCACAGCCCTCCTCCTCCAGGGAAAGGCGGAGAAGAGCAATATCCCGTCCATCCTCTGATGGGGCTCCAAGGAGGACCATGGCAAGTGGACACGGAGGGTAATTTGAGGGGCTCAGCCCTGCTTCTCCTTTGCTGGGCACCTCCAACACTGCCCATCCTTTCAGCACAACCTCTCCAAACCACCCTGTCACTCTGCAAAGGCCAGGCTTGGAAGCGCAAGGCTGCACTTTCTTCCCAGTTCTTCTCCTTCCCCAGCCACCTCTGTCAGCATGGAAACAGTTGTCTCAAAGCAGGAATAAGCATCATCCTTTTTCACTTTCAAAAATATAGTTTTAATAGATTCTTTTTGCAACTTGGTAAATCCTGATGTAAAAAAAAAATACACTTACCCCCCTCAAATATCTCAGCAGCAGCCTGCAATAATTCCAATACATCCTAGCGGAGTCCATTAGGATGTTTCACTTATTCCATGCTCATTCATTCCTTTCATGCAGTGATGAAACCAGCTAATAAATGTTCTTCTCCACTCACCCCACTGCTCGGGAAGAAGGAGGTTCATGCTCACACATTCCTGCGCTCCCACGAGAAATATTATCCAGGAAGACACAAGGTCTAAGTGTACATGAGGGGCAATTAGATGTAAATTTGGATTTAGATGCAGCTGAAGGCAGGGATCACATGAGCACCGGAGAGGCTCAAACTAGGACCCAAATGATTCATACAGGTGATAAACTCAGAGCGGACTCATCTCCTGGGGTGCTGTGTCTTTGAAAACGTCTGCAAGAAAAGATTTAATGCTTTCAAAAACTCCTGCATCTTCTTTAGCTGCTCCAGATGGTTTCTGCAAGAGGAAAACTTGCTGGAGAGCTCCTGATTTTGAGTTATGTGCAGCCAACCCAAAGGGGACCCCCGGCAGACACCTGGCCCATTGCAGGGCAGCACGGCAGTTCCGTGTTGAGGAGCTGGGAACTCTCTGCAGTCAAACTGCAGGAGTTAAAGATAAAAGAAAGAAGTCTGGCAGTAAATATACTTAGTAAATTCAAACAGCATACAAGTTCCAGGAAATCGAGATAACCTTGTAGACACAAAGGTCCTGATCCAGAGCCTACGGAAGTCAGCGGAAAAAAAATGTATGCCAGTTTTAACTGGCTTTGGATGCAGTCCAAGGAAAGTCAGAAAAGTGCCCAATCGCAGTGACTCTCCAGTTCTTCCCACTTGTTGCCCAGATCTCACTCACTTTCCCTGACAGCTCCTCTTGCATCTCTGCCCCTGTGCCGAGTCCTTCCTAAGAGTTTGTACTCAGAGCTACAGAAGTTTTACCAGCAAAGTGCTACTGGGTGCTGTTCTCCTGCCAGGTCATCAGTGTCTGTGGTTTTACCATACGACTGAAAATTGGGCATTTCTCCTGGATCCTCCTGTAGCTGCAAAGATATGTCAAGATTTCAACAGATAAAAAGCCAAAACCGAAGGGCCATAAAAGAAGCAAATCTCCACAGAGCACTTCTGCAGAGCTGCCCTGTTGCTTACATCTGTACCTGAGATTCACATTAGAGACCAGGGACCCCTATCTATGACAGATACCTGTCCCCTAAGGAGCAATCAAGAAAATAACTTCCTACTGGCGCACGGGAGAAGTCCTCAATGTCCTGTAGATCATAGAATCACAGAATTCCTGAGGCTGGAAGGGACCTCTAGAGGTTATCTAGTCCAACCCGTCTGCACATGCAGGGCCACCTAGAGCACGTGGCACAGGGCTGCATCCAAGCGGGTCTGGAAGATCTCCAGGGAAGGAG
>JAWLRI010000446.1:492015-526364 GCA_034781795.1 Crypturellus tataupa | reverse complement strand
GTGGCCCTGCGCTGGACTCTCTCCAGCAGCTCCACATCCTTCTTGTACTGGGGGGCCCAGAACTGGACACAGTGCTCTAGATGTGGCCTCACCAGGGCTGAGTAGAGGGGCAGGATCACCTCCCTCGACCTGCTAATGCCCCCTTCCCAACCAGAGATGAGTTCAAAGGCAAGAAAAGCAAGCAGCCAGTCACCTCTTTGAAGTTCCAGCTGGACTCTGTTTGCCAGCCAGCCGTACCGTGTGCTTGCTGGGAAGTGCATGAAGTGCGATCTGGCCACAGTTCAGAGGTCTGCAGTTCGGAAGGCAACAGAGAATGCTGAACATCTCACCGCTTCCAAAAAAGTTGCACTGACCCTTCCAATTTTTTTTTTAAGTTTGCCGCCTGGTGTGATCTTGTTGACCTTCTTGGGCCCTGATGCAACTGCAGTGAATGTGAAGAGTTGATGACAGGGAATTATTCCACATCATGCACCCCCTAACATGACAGTGACATCTGCGGCACCATCCACAACTGCAGAGCTGCTACATCTGCTGTGCTGGGCCTGGCCCTCCGCCCACGTGGCTTCAGACAGCCAAAAATGCAGCATCTCTTGTCTAGTCTGGTCCTTCAGGGGCTCCTGGTAATAGGCAGAGATGAGTTCCTTCAAATCATAGTTATTGATCTTGGGAAGGGATCTTACTGTGAGATTTTTCATGATTGCATGGGAAACAGAGGTTCAGTTGACTAACCATCCATAGGCTCCAATCCATCTATTTTGCATGGGCTCGCAAAGCAGGAAGTTGGGTCTGTCAAGAGAAACCTCCTTTGGATGTTTTCAGTGATCCAAGTGATGCTGCCCACAGCAGGACATCAGTATTTCTATCTGCCCTTCACGGATGGAGAAACTGAGGGGAAAGCAAGCACCTAAAACCAGGTATTGAGAAGTTCATAGCACAGAATTTCTGGCCACAATGGTCTGGATTTTCTGCTTTGAAACAACAACCAAGGATACCCAATGTATTTGACTGTTTTTGAGAGAAAAAAAAACCGTCCAGCAACAACCACCCCTGCATTCATCCTGGTCACAGGGGCATTTGTTACCACAGATACAGAGGAAGAAGATGGACAAAATGCAGATCTTTCAGGTCAGGCTGGTGGTTACTCAACCAGGGCTTCCCAATGCTACCGAGGCATGGGGAGGACTTCCACCCTCTACCCTTGTTGGCCAGGATCTGCTTTCCAGGACTGGCTGCAGTCCTCCCAGACCCTGAACCTGTCCCCAGACTATCCTTTCTCTTCTAACATGACCTTAGAGGCACGGCCAGCTCTCGATGAGATTTGCAATCAGCTGGATGCATTACAGTCTCCTGATATGCCCACTGGGTGTTTTTTTTCTCCTATCTTCTTTTGACAAATCCCTTCATTCGTTTCAAACCCAAAAGCCAAGGAGGGAAGCGAAAATCTCTCCATGAAAGAGGACAGCCACCGCTTTACCAAGAAGTGAGTAATTTAGTGTGTGACTCTGTTTCCGGGGCGGATCTGATGTAATAGCCTGGTTTGAGCAGGAGCCCTGTTTTGGCTGCTTAGCAGCTGGTGGACATGGCCTAAGCCCTGGCTAGCAGTGCCAGCAAAGACCTAGGTTGGGAAGGAGCTCAGTGATGGGGATATGACTGCATGGAAAGGGTGTCATGGGAGGAGTGAACAAGGAGAGGGAACAGAAGGACGAAAGATGGTTCAGGGAGGTGAAGAGAACTCATCATCTGGACTGGGGTTAGGCTGTGGGAAGGTGGAAAAGTGGGAAGATTAAATCAGCTCTTACTTGGCATCTTTATCCTAAAAAGCCAAGGGTTGTTCCATGCCAATATCAGATAATGCAAAAAAAAAATCAATAAATGGGGAAAAAAAGTCTGATTTCAGGTTGCAGGTGGGAAAGGAGCAGGCAAAAAGGTCACAAAAAGGGAAGGCATCTGCTTGCTGCAAAGCACATGCAAAAGCCCCCCCTCAAATAAGAGGGGCTCAGGCAGTGTGGGAAGCTGCTGTGGTGCTCTCAGGATCCCCAATGTGGATACATCAGAAAGTTTGGAAGAACAGCACCTTCTTTATTTGCTTTTTAAATACAATTAGGGGTTTTTTTTCTTCACTCGCTCTAACCACCATTGCTTGTATAAAAAAAAAAAAAAAAAAAGTGTATATTTATATATATATATTCCAGTTATGCAGCGCCTGCTCCAGAGACCACAGGGATCGACAGCAAATCACACTTGCTTTCAGTGGGCTTTGAATCAGATCCTAAAAATGCAGCCCAGCCCATCCACATCAGCAATAGCAAAGTAAAAAAAAAAAAAAAAAAGAGTTCAACTATCCTAGAAATACAGAGATGAGGGGAAAAAGACATAAGGTGACATCTAGGAAAAAAAATGCATTCCAGAGCTTGTGCTTCATGTGAGCAGCTGCACTAGGGCCCTAGGGCCTGTTTGCAGCGGGGACTTACTTGGCACAGTAACAGCAAGGGACCATTGGTGTTATTAATATTAATGTTATTCCAGCCTGGCCAGGCTGCTGGATTACTCCGTGTTAGGTTTCACTAACTGCGGTCTGTGAAGCAAAGCTGAGACAGTCCTCCAGCAGAAGGGTCCTTGTCAGAAAGTGCTTTCCTAAGAATGAGCTTTCTACAATATTTATTAAAGAGAAGATTTCATGTTTCTGGAAAATCAAGTCGAGACCTCGGAAAACTTTTCCTCTTTTTTTTAACAGATTTTAGTATGGGTCATAAAGGAGAGAAGCTTAAGCAATGGCTGCATCTGCCCATCTTTGCCTGTCTTCATGTTTTAACTGCAGTTAAAGTTTTCTTTTTCAGTTCTGTGCAGCTGATCGAGAAAAGATTCTACAAAATCCTCCCTCCTCGCTGGAGAGGCTGTTGCATGAGTTCAACCTTAATTAGATATACAGGAAGCCACCAAAATCCACGACTTGACAGAAACAAGTGTCAGATTGGCACAACTTGGGATAGATCTTGGTTTTGAAGGACAAGAGATGGACCCTGCCTGCTTCTCTCCCTCCTGGAGGGTTTTGGCCTTAGTCCAGGTCTTTGTGTGACAGCTTGAAGGTTAAAGCTGCATCCTGCTGATGCTCCCTTGACTCCAGAGGAACGTCCCATCATGGGCCTCACTGGGTGCCACATTGGAAAACCACAGGGCAGGTTAAAAAACACACATTTTCATCTCACGGCAAAGCTCATCTCTCCCTGTCTGTCCGCATTTACCCATCATGGAAACTACCGCTTGTCTGACATGAGTGAAAGCCCCGATGGACACATCGGCTGTGCCAAGGGCTGAGGAGCCTTTCTCAACTTGGAGACGATGTGGGTTGCAGCCTGAAGCTCCACTGTTTCAGGGGGACATCCCCGCCACCAGCTTACCTGCATCTTTCCTTGGTATTTTTCTCACCACAGTAAATGGTGGCAGGAGATCAGGTGCTCCCTAACCTGATCAGCTCTGCTTTGCAACCTTTAGATGTTCTTAATGAGCATGAAGCAACGCTCTGCTTTTCTGTGCTGTCCTTCACCCCATCAGCCCCTGGCACCCAACGTCCCCCAGAGCTGGCCTGAGGACACGGTGCTTGGTCTGCCATCAGCAGACAGGCTCTACTGGGAGAAGAGGTGTGGAGGCATAAGCTGGAGACCCAGTTGTCACAGGGAAGCCTGCTTATTTTCAGTACAAATATATCTCTAGAGCTGAAGGTTAGAGTCAGAGATGATCTAATCCAAAACAGAGCCCATGCGTTATCCATGAGGATAAAGAGAAACAAATCTCCATCTTCTGGAGTGCTCAAAACCAGCCTGGAAGGCCTCCTTGCTGACTTGTGTTAGCAAGCAAAAGCTCTTGGCTTTGACATAGGGCAGCTGTGATGTTAAGAAATATCTTGGGCAAGAGCATCTTGGACAAGAGGACATGAAGAGCCCCGCTAGCCTGCCCCATGCAATCCAAGTGGCCAATGGTTCATTTGCACCAGTCGGAAGATTAGTAGGAAATGGGAAAAGGTACCTCGTGACCAAAGACACCCTTGACAACTAGGAGATGAGCAAATGGGCTCCAAGCAGGTCAGTAGTAGTCCCTCCTGTCCCTCCTGTGCCCACGACTCCTCCAGAGTTGTACAAAGAGCCTGTGGGATCACTGTGCACGAGGAGCCTCCGTGTTTGGGCAGCAACATGTTAGCCTTGGTGCTGAGGTGAGAAGTCACTGCAGACTCAGGTCTCTGTTCCCATCACTGGCTGTCAGGAACGCAGTGCTGTGTCTTCTGCTCACCTCTCATCTACCTTCAGCATCAAGGCCAACATCACCCAGCAGCTGGGGAGCTTCAGCCAGTGTTTTGGGTGCTCTGTTGCACGCAGATTTCTCCAAGAGAGCTTACAGCCCACCTTGTCCCACCGTGGACAGCACGCATCAGCCTGAAGCTAATACGGACTGAGCAGAGAGGCTGCAATGAGGATGGCCTTGGCATGAAGGAGCAGCACGATCTGTGCAATGACTTGTGAGCCTTAAGGCTCATCTGTATTTTCCAGCTACACGGGCCAGCTGGAGGAGAGGTGCTACACGTCCTGGCAACGTTCTCAGTAACGAACCTATCGCACAGCTCTGGGCCGCCTGGTTTCCCACCACCTGCCCCATCTCCAGCCATCCGGTGCTGTGGGGAAGAGACAGCCTGGGTGGAGGCCAGCAGAGAGGCTGCTACAAACCAGCTAAAAACATATGGGTCAACTTTGCACCCGGCTGTCCACACTCCACTCCGGAGCTTCCTGCTCTCCAGGGCTCGGTTTACCTCATGCTCTCACAATTTCCTACTGAAAAAGAAAAAGAAAAAAAAAAAAGAGAGAGAGAGAGAGAGAGAAAAGAGAAGGAAAAAAAATAAGGAGAGACACACGTAAAGTAGGTCTCAGGAAATATCCTCTCCTCCCCTCTGACTTGCCAAGAACTGGCAATAAAAGACCTGTCCCGGCTGCTCTCCCTGGGGCTGTTTTATTTGCCTCTCAAACACATGGACAGAGCCTTCTGGCGAGCATGGCAGGACTTTGAAGGACAAATCTGCAGAGCTGCCTCACTTTCCAGAGTGGGTAAGTGCCCGTCCCATCACTGTCAGCAGGGCATTTCAACCAGAAACTCTTGGAGTCTCCTCTACTTCCAGGTGAAACAGCAGCTGTTACCACCTCTGTCCAGCACTGGGAGAAGTCCCACACCAGGATGAATAAGAGGAACTTTAACAGCTGTGTCTTGCTTATCCCAAATTCTCCTTCAGGTCAAGTGAGATATCCTCTGGAAGTAAAAGTTTTCACATGTAGGTAGAGTATCACCAGGAGGCTTGTGCTTTCTTCACCTTGTTGCACAGAAGGGAAGAAGGCGACTTGGGCTTCCTTTGACGTTACTTCAATAAGGATGTTTTTTCCTCTCCTTGTTTGGGAAGAGAGAGGATCCCCAGAAGGTATAAATCACTGCTCTCCACTGATGTTGAGAGCTGCAGTGACTTCTACCAGCTGACAACATGGGTAGTCAAGATTGGACCGTGTGGGCACGAAGGTTCCTGCACCAGCATCTTTGCTCAGCAAAGCCCTTTGGAAAAGTGCCTTGCCCATGGGGCAGTGAAGAATTTTATCAGGGTCTGGCACCAGGGATGGCTGGAAATAACAAAATTTGAGGGGACTGTCACCTGCCAGGTCTTTCATCCTGCCCTACTTTCTGGCTCATGCTGAAATTCAGGGTAGCTGCCAGAGTGCCCGCAGCTGAAATCACCCCCCGGCTCCAAACACAGTGGAAATATCTGAAGGTCAGAGATGCAAGCAAATATTTGATGAATCAATGCAATCCTACCTTGAACACTGCACCCCCAGCGCTGGGGAGGACCCTCCTGTGAGTCTTTGCAGGAATGTCCTTCAGCTTGCCACCCACGCCGTGTTTGAGCTGCCTCGCTGTGTGCACACCACTTGTTTTGCTAACATTTAGACTTGCCCTGAAGCACTCGTCTAGGCTCAGTGAGCATGAATCTGCCCTGCAAGTTGACGGGAGACACATCATTTGCCTCCAATACCTGTATCATCGCTCCTTCCTGCAGGCAAAAGCTCTCCTTTCCTCGGGAACCTTTCTATGGACCTTTACTCCCAGATCCACATTCTCCTGGGTGTGTGTGATCTGAGTCTCACCCACTCTGGGGACAGCCACTGGAAGCCGTCTGACCACGATGATTCTGCCTTCCTTCCAATCATTCCTTCCAATGATTCTGCCAACCAGGCTAAGTTTGACTCTCTAAAACAGCTCAAGTGTTGAGGAGCAAATGCATCTTCTGACTATTGCTCTCACAGCAGAAAGGGGGGGAAGATTCTGGTCCTAAATATCCAGGTGAAAGCCCTGGTCCATATGTTGGACCTGAGGTCAGTGAGGGGAAAATAGCCCTGCTCTACTGGTCCTGCTTGACTGATGCACTCATAGCTTTGACTCAGCACCAATGGGGCTGTGCTCATGGGGGTACAAGCCACCAGAGAGATCCCAAGGTAATACCTAACTGCTGCTGTGGACAAACCATGGATTTTAGTCCCCTCTGGATTTTGCTGCAGGAAACTTGCAAATTGTACGACACAGAGATCTCACATGAGGGAAATTACCTTCCTGATATGAAGAAGAATTAGGATTTTGTGGGATGCACAGACAAGACACAGACAATGGTAATAGAGCCTGATGGATGGACTACCCGTGTGTATCCCAAGCGACTTTGATCTGCTGGGAATTTTATTCCCTTTTGTTTCCACAGAAAGAAAAGAAAAAATGTTTTAGGGTTGCTTTTTATTATGTCAGCTTTTCTTATACAAAAATGTCTCCCCTGGCTCTGCCATCTCTGACAAGCTCTGCCAGGGGTTTGCAACAGCCTTCGTTTGAACTCTCAGATTACATGGCCTTTTTCTTTCTTTTTTGTCTACCCAAATGCAGCTCTTGTGATCTTGACTTTCAGCCTCAGAGGAGGTTTCAGAGCCCACCTAAATGCATGGTGTGCTAAAAATATATTCCTGGCACTTTCAGGAACTAAAAATGTGGCTAGTAGTTGCGTTAATCTGCCAGTCAGCCTGACCTGATTGTCCCCATTTGACTGGTAGGGAGCTATCTTCCACTTGAAAGAGGCACATTATCTCCTATCTTCTTTCACCTAAGTTTTGTCTTGTAACTAGTAGTAAGGAGGCCATTGGGAAAAGCAGTGCCCTGCTCACGGGCAGCAGTTTCAGGGGAGAGTCCTGTGCAGTTTCATCCCCGCTGTCCTGAGCACAAGGCAAGCATTGCTCTGTCCACCACAAAAGGCAGCTTGTCAAGGCTCAGGATGGGTGGATTTGGCAACACAACAGCTGGGGAAGTCTCTGCACATGAAGAGCGTTGGAGATCTGCACGTGCGTCATAGCCATCTGTGCGTGCCTGCAAGGGCCAGCTCCTGAGCAGCTGGGAACCTCTTAATGTGATCAGCTCCATGCCAGTTTACCCTGGCGCAAGATCTGGCCCTCAGATTTGACCCCTGTGATTTTTTGGGGACTTAAAAGCAGCATGGAATGGGACACAGAGAGCCATCATCATCACTAAGATTTGGGTGATTCATGATGGATGTGGGCTGGGTTTCTGTGGAGCTCCACGGTAATCACCAAGGGAGGGATGCGAGCTGGCTTGGTGAGCAGAGGTTCTTCTTAATGGGCTGGGTTTGGCTGCAGGAACAAGCCCAGCACAAAGGCAGAAATAGCCTTCAGAAACCCCAGCAGGGCTTTGGGGGCTGTGCCCAAGTCACACAATGGAACCAGTCACCTTGCGTAGCCAAACCGCTCTGAGGGGCTTTGATGGGCAAGAGGAGAGGTTAACAGTGAGCACCAACCCTGAACCTCATCTGGGAACCCAGATCCTCTTCAAATGGGAGCCCAAGTTGTCAGGGCTACACGGTTGTCCTGTTTGTGGCTTGATAGATACATTCTGCTGGGGAGACCTTTTCTATGGCTTAATACAGATCTCCATCATAAGACTGGCCAAAGGGCCCTATATCCATCCTTCCAGTGAAGGAAATCTTGGCAGCAGGGAATGCTCGCAGCATTAGGAAACGCCATCCCTGTGCCCCAGGCCTCAGAGCAGGATTGAGAAGAGGACCAAAGGCATAGCATCTTCCCTAAAAACACAAGGTACGCTGAAATCAGAGGCCACATAAAGGTGGCACTTCCTGCCACTAGGCCAGTTGCTCATCCTGGCATTTGTTATCCATAAAACCAATGCGTCGCCTTAGTTCCTGTTTTTGAGTAGGTCACCATGGCCATGCAAGTGCCCACCCCAGCCTCCTGCTTTCATTTCTCGGTGCCAGATCCTAGGCTGGCAGAGCTACCTGCCCATCCTCCAGATCCTCCTCACTCCCTGTCCCCTTTCTCCTCTGCTCTTGGACTCATAACTACAGTTAATGAAGTAATTCCCAAGGAGGGAGAGAGCACCAAAACTGAAGTAACACAACAAGCAGAGCAGGCCATTTGCAATGAGCAATTGTTGCAAAAATCAATGCAAATGAATGCAAAATCAATGCAAAGCCATGCAAAAATCTCACATTTGAGCTCCTGCTGTTTTTGTGACCTATCTCAGAGTGCAAATCAGTGACAAGGATGTTTAGGAAAAGTGCTAAAAAACAGTGATTGTTGGTCTTGCTTTCCCCCCATCATCTCACCTGCAGTATTCAGCGAGATCCAGGTTTGGTCGAGCATCACTACAACCAGTCCCTAAGTTAGGAGTTCTGCTTGGCCATCATTTATGTTATCTATACAGCTTTCCTCCTCCTCAAACTGCTGCTTCATGGAAGTCATGCAAAACTGGACAAACACTGCAGCAATGAATATCTTGACAAAATTAACTTTGTCAAGACACACAGCTTTAGCTTAAACAAGTGTATCTGAAAATTCATTATGAAATTAATTTCTGACAAAAAGAAAATCTTGATTTCCTTTGTATGTCAAATCTTATTTGAAAACCAAGCTCTGAGGATTTTTGCATCTTGAAGTTTTAAGGTTTAAGTACATTTAGAAATAGAGAAACCATTTTAAAAGCATTCTTTTATACTCAATATTTTGTGGCACATAATCCAGAAGTTTAGTTCATGGCAAACCAAATGGTTGTTTTGATTTGAAAGCTAAACTGAAAAAAACAATTATTCATAGAATCATCTCTGAAAACAAGAGTGAATGCAGCTGCAGAGGTGGTTTCTTTTCTTCATAGTTTTTTTGTGTGAAACCAAGGAGCAGAAGTGTGAACGAAGTCTTGCAGAACCACGATTTCACATATTTACACGCAATTGGGAGACTTAAAATCACAGATGCCTGAGGTTGGAAAGGACCTCTGGAGACTATCTAGCCCAAACTTCTGTACAAGCAGAGAGTCACCTAGAGTGCATTGAACGGGATCGCATCCAGGTGAGTTTTGAAGAGAAGGAGACTCCACAACCTCTCTGGGCAACCTGTCACCCTTTCAGTCAAGAAGTTTTCCTTAAATTCAGATAGAGCTTCTTGTGCTTCAGTTTGTGGCACTGTCTCTTGTCCTGTCACTGGCCACCACTGAAAATAGTCTGGCCTCATGTTCTTGACACCCTCCATTAAGGTATTTGTACACATTCATAAGATCCCTCTCTTCTCAGTCTTCTCCAGGCTGAACAGGCCCAGCTCTCAGCCTCTCCTCATAGGAGAGATGCTCCAGTCCCTGATCATCTTTGTAGCCCTACACTGGACTCTCTCCAGTAGTTCCATGTCCCTCTTGTACTGGGGAGCCCAGCACTGGACGCCACTGCTGATGGGGCCTCATCAGGGCTGAGCAGAGGGGCAGGATCACCTCTCTTGACCTGCTGGTAACGCTCTTCCTAATGCACCTCAGGATCTCATTGCCCTTCTTGGCCACAAGGACACATTGCTGGCTCACGGCTGACTTGTTGTGCACAAGGACCCCCGGGTCGTTCTCTGCAGAGCTGCTCTCCAGCAGGTCACCCCCCAGCCTGTCCTGGTGCATGGGGTTATTCCTGCCCGGATGCAGGACCCTGCACTTGCCTTTGCTGAACTTCTTGAGGTTCCTCACTGACCGTGTCTCCAGCCTGTCCAGGTCCCTCTGAATGGCAGCAGAGCCCTCTGGGGTATCAGCCTCTCTTCCCAGTTCTGCATCATCAGCCAAGCTGCTGAGGGCACTTTGTCCTTCAGCCAGGTCAGGGATGAGTAAGCAGAGCAGGACTGGAGACCCCATCAACCTCAGAGGGTGGCAAGAGCTACAGGTCTCAGCTACACCACTCAACTTAGAGGCCTCTCCAGGCCCATCCTCAGACTCAGGACTGATCCCAGACATGCAATGTCACCTACTTTTACTGAAAAGCAATGAAGATTAGGAGCCCCAGGGACCTCATTTCCCCATCCCTTCTCTCACCCTCTCCCAGTTGAATTCCCTGAGACTAAGGCAGCCAGCTCCCAGGGCAGGATCCCACACAGCATGTGATTGCAGTGGCCACATGGCACATGGAAAATCTGGAGTATTAGGATTAACAGGACCCCTTTTGCCCCACAACATTCAGAGCAGAAGAGGACTCTGCAGTAAGCACTCAATATCGGTATTAAACATTCACCTTCCCTGTTCCAACAGGACCAAAGAGCCCCAGCCCCGCGAGACGCTGCTGCCCGGCTCCAGCTCAGCAGCCTCCTGGCCCCACGGGGAAACCTGACGCGCAGCGTGTTCCTCACCTCCACGCCTGCCTCGCGCCCGCCCCGGCATCACGTCACCCCCGCGCCACAAAGAGGGGCCTGTGCGGGCACCGCAGCTCGCGCCGGGGCGGCAGGAGCCATAAAGCTCCTTTAAGGCGCGCGGCACAAAGCCGAGCCTGTTCGCGCGCACGTCGGAGGCTGCCGCCGGCCTCCCTTGCCTCGGCCAGGCACGGAGCAGTGCGTCATCTCGGCGGCACCGGGCTGCCCGCCCGGCCGGGAGGGCATGGAGCAGCCCACGTCCGCTCCCGAATCCCACCCAGCCCAGGAGAGCGGGGAGCTGCTGCCCGGGGAGCAGCTATTCAACAAAACGGGCAATACTGTGGAAAAGACCCAAGCTGGCAGGGAAAAGGGCAGCCCTGGGGAAGGGACACAGAGCACTTGCGGGAAACCCCTGCCTGACGTTTTCATCTTCTGCCCCCGACGCTTTCAGATGTATTTTTGACTTAAGGCAGCGCAGGTTTCCACCTGCTTCCTTTTACAGGAAAAGACGGGGGGAGGAGAGGGATACAGCTTGTAGCTTGTTATACTCCTGGTTCTCATGGTATCTGGGGGGTGTATTTTTCCTCCTTAAAGCCTCAGCACCCAGAGCCGAGGAACTGCAGAGGAATCACAACTTTTGTTTAAAGTGATCCAAATATAACACACACTTCTGCCCTTCTAGGCCCCAGAAAAAAAAATATGCAAGAAGTCAATGCCTGCACTTTCAAACCTCTATGCCATGGACATTGTGCACATCCTCAGACAAGAAGCAAGTTTTCATCTGACCCACAAGCTACTCCTGCCACGATCCCTGCTGAACTCACCTGTGGATCACATTCTCCCCTAGGAACTCTTCACTTCAGCACTTACGTCCTGCTAACACAGGCCTGTGCCAGCTGCGCTGGGAAAAGCAAGATCCACCTAAACGTGTGGCAAGGCTCCACAGAGCTCAGTGGTAGCAGGATTTTTGCAGGTTTTGTTCAATCTGGTTTGCACAAACAGGAGTTTTCCTTGGGCTGGCTAGATGCTGGGTGTTTGTTCAAGACAACTCACCTCGGAATAGTGAGATTCTCTGAATGATGTGAAACGAGGGAATACTCCAGCTCTTTGCATGTCTTTGAGGCTTCAGGGCATTTAGGAGATACTTAAAAAGTGTTCGCATTTAAAAGTATCTTCCTGTCCTCTTAATCCAATCCCATCTGCACCTGGTCATTCTTGGCCTACAGGGAACTTTTTGATCATCTCCGAGGACAAGAAGGGATGCCCTGTCCTGCATAGCCTCACCTCCTTGAAATCCTGTTTTCAGGCAGGGAGCAGGCTTGAGTGGGCCTTTCTTCAGCTCTGGACCAGTCTTCTTGGCTGCAGCAGGATCACAGGATGTATTAAAGCAGCTTATTAAACAAACTTTGGTCATGCTCCAAAGCATGCTGAAAATCAGTAGAAAGTCTCCTGTTGACACAAGCGGGTTTTGGAGTAGAGTTGATACCATTAACTCATATGCTTGGGAGATGTTATAAACGCAGCTGAGTGATTACTGTGCACGTAAGTGATTCCTCATAAAATAAAGAAGACAAACTGGTCTCCTGTGTTTAATCATCTGTAGGACTATGAGACCGCCTGCATTTCTTAATAACCATCTCTTACGTTGCCTTGCCCTTCTCTCTGGTGGGAGCCCGGGTCGACTTTAGTTATGGAAATCGTGGTCAGTTTTCCTGCAGAAGGGGAACTCTCTTCACAGCCAAATTTAATTTCTTGCTACCCTGTAAGAACACGCCTGTACCTGAAAAACCCAGAGGTCCAGGCAAGGCTGCCCAACTTCTCCGACCGAATCTACAGCTTCCCAAGTGGTGTCAGCACCACCTCAGCCAAGGCTTCTGCCACGTTACTTTTAGGCTTGGCCAGTTCCCTGCTCAGTTCCAGGTGACTCTTAGGAAAAACAAAAAATTGCTGGAACTCCGTGACTCAAGAAAGCATTAAAGATGAGAAGAGAGATTAAATACATTGTGGGCTGACACAGAGCCCTGTTGTTCTTTCTTGCAGAGCAGAGTGGCCTGCAGACGCTGCCATTTCAAACTGAAAGCATCTCCCGCTTCACGGGCAGTGGCTAGAAGAGCGATGCGCTCTATAAACCCCAAGGTGAACGTGCCTGAGAACATGCCCCCTGGCAGCATTGTCCGCCGCAAGGAAATGCCGCTGCCTCTTGTGAATGAGCCGCGCAGGAAAGCAATGCCCGTGACATCTGTCACCTTTTCCGTGCGCAAATACCAGGCTGACGATGGCAAGGGAAGGATACAAATATTTACAGACAAGTCAAAGGCGGGAGTTCTGCCAGAGGTTGTGTTTGTGGGTGCTACAGAGACCTAGGAGATCCTGGATTCAGCAGCAAAATATTTTTCATGGGCTGATTTGAAGGTGTATGGTTTAACACTGCCCTAATGCCCGACCCAGACAACGATGGGAGAAGCAGCCATGTGAACTGGCTTTCAAGCGCCCCAGTCTCTGGGCACAGCAGTCTGCTGGCCAGCGGGCAAGGCTGGCACCGTTGCAACCGCAGGAATCCCCACTATCACCTCCCACGCAGTACTAAAATACCCGATTAGGTTATTCCAGGTCTCCTCTTTGTCCAAAAAGTCTCAGAGCTGGGACATCATCCTCACCTCACATGGACCAACAAGGACAATACAGCCTCCTCCTGCATCGAAAGAGGGAGGAAGGTGAGAGCAAAGGAAGGATGAGGCTGTTTCACCATTCTAAAGATAATGGATTTAAATGTTCCAGGGATCTTTGCTGGGAACTGGAGCTGTTATTTTTAGGATGATCCGCCATGTGGTTTCAGGCCATGCCACGTAGCTTCATACTGCAGATATCCCATGTTTGGGACATAGCATGGGCCAGAGAGCGTTTCCAGCATATGGCTGCCCTGAGGTAAGACGCTTTGAAAATATGAACTTGGTGAAACCCTGACAGTTGGGCCACAAAACACTGCTGCACGCGTTTAACTCACCTGTGGAACTCACCTGCATGCTCATTTCTGCATGGGGAGATCTAAGCATGGGTATTTTGGGGGTAGGTGAACCCCTTTCACTCAAGTTAGGACCCAAATGTTGCACACTGGCATACTGGCCCCCTCTCTGCACCCACCTGGTGAAGTTCCCATCTCCTCTCCATGTACTTCGTTGCAGAGCTGCAGAGCAATGGTCTCTCAGAAAAGGCCTGTGGAATCGGCAGAGAATCCATCTTCAAGTGCTTCCTTTCTAGCAAGCTTTCAAGAACGGCCTTTCTTTTATTTGGTTACAGATAAACTGAACCCGGTGATTTATTTACAAAGATTTCTCCGCTAAGTCGCATGGTTTCTCATCCACAGAAGACTCCTTGTTTTCACTGCACCTTCCCAGTCGCTCCGGGCACCGAGGGAGCTGTGGTGGCTCAAGGCTTTCACGCTCGCACACGTCAGCTTCCACGAGTGACTGATTTTTGGTGACCAAAGGAAGTTTTCCGCCACGCATCATCTGTCTTCTGCCAGCACACGTCCTCCAGCTTGCCATCTCCCTCGCACAGAATCACACAACGATTGAGCTTGGAAGAGACCTTCGGAGCCAATGTTGCAGGAAGATCCTATCCCTTCCATCCCTACCCCTGCTGTCCCCGGAGCAAGGAAAACCAGGAGAGATCATCTTTTCCCTCTCATTTCCCATGCTAACACCAACCAGATGCTTGGTGTTTCTCTTAGTCTTGGTGCCCAAGAGAACTTACAGTAAAATTCGCTCACTCTGCCCAAAACCAGGTTCCTCAAGCTCTTTTTTAGCCAGTGGATGACCTTGTGTCTTCGGAAAATATTAGACTAACTCCACGTTGCACAGAGTCACCACTGACAACCAAAGATAAGCTAGATCATCACTGCTGTCATTTATCGTTCCTAGCCCTTCCATTCCTTTCTCTATACACACACGTGGTACAGGCAAAGCTTTGCCATGCTGTCCTGGTCCCTTGTATGCTTTACAGGCCACAGGGCTGGTAACCCCAGGTGCAACGGGCAGCCCTAAAGGCAGATCCAAGCCAGGCTGCTCATGGATGGGCAAAGTAGTGCCAAGCCAGGAGCGCCAGAACTCAAACGCAGGCTTCACAGTAGAAAGTAGACTTTAGGGTAGAAAGAACAGACAGATGTGAAGACACACACTCCAGCTGAGCCTAAAAACTTCCCTGAGCTCAGGAGGGCCGAACAAGCCGCATGAAGGTGCGGACATCTGAAACGCGGAGCTATCAGCAGGGAAAACCCAGCGACGTGGCAGGCGGGACCCGACTTGTGCAAATACACACAGGGAGGGCTGGTGTGGAGAGGAGGCGGCGGCTCCTTGCGGTCACTCGTAAAAGGAGGAGGTGAACGGGGTCACCGCGCGTTAGCGCCGCGCTGACGTCAGGGCCGAGCGGAGCCAGAACCCGACAGGCGCAGGCAGAGCGCCGTCCCTCTGGCGACTTAGCTGCCGGCAGCGTTAGGAACAACATAGGGCACTTAAACACACACAAATTACCGTGGCACATGAGCAGGAGCAACGTCAGCTTGATGCGGAGTTGAAGGGTTTGTTTCCAGCCAGGCCACCCCACGTAACACGGTCGCTACAACACGCGGGAGTCTCCTCGGAAGCAGCGATTTCGGCTCGGCGAGCATCAGCACACAAAAAGGCCTTGGCATTTCAGTGTCAAAGCCTTGGCTTGACCTAGGAGCTCTCTGGAGTGCAGGAGCATAGCCTGAGCTAAAGAGAACTGGGAGGTTAAGACCCCGGCATCTTTCGAGGATAAAACCCTCTTCTTCCCCTTATAATCCTGCTCCTAGATGAGGCAACCAATTGCTAGTAATGATAGGCAAGTCTAAAAGTACAATCCTAATCTTGCACATCATGAAAGGTTGGGACTGAGACTGCTTTTCTGTATTTATACTGATGTGTCAGGAACAGATTAGAGGAAGAAAAACAGCACTGGAGATCCCAGAGCAACTGCTGGGGAATCCCTCACCTGGCACAAGCAACAGGTCGGATTGGAGCACAGGGAATCGCTGTAGAGACTTGCCGGGTAGAGAAGAGACCCACCGGAGTGGAGATGCCTCCTCCTGCACGAGGTGCAAGGCAGAAAAGTAGCAGACGCCTTCCCCTGCCAACAGGGCAGGAGACGAGGAATAAAAGGAATTGCAGAGTTACTGAGGCTGTAAATTTGCTAAGTCTCTTGCTCCCAAGCGAAAATTCCTCCCGTTCACGTACATCGTGGCACTTAGAACTAGCCCCAGACAGCTGCTCCCACTTCTTTGTCCAACTCTTCAAACACACAAGAAATTAAAAAAAAAAAAGTGAAAAATCTGCAGATAGGAATGAGACCTTTGGAAAAACACCCCGTGCAAACAAGCATCCCTCTCCCGGCACAAAGGCAGCTGTGCTTTACAGTAGGACAGTTTCCAATATTTTCCTTCTCTGTTCGGCTGAGGGATTTCCTGTCCTCCATGGCAACAACGCCGCATTTACCGAGGGCGGCCGTGCCAACAGACTCTGCAGCAGGGGGGAAAAAGAGTCTTAAAGTGGCACTGCCTCTCAGCTCAGCCTTCCAGCTCGCTGGCACCTTCCACATCCGCGGTCCAACACCACTCTGCTTTAAAAGGATGGTGAGTGGCAATAAATGTCCGGACAAGGCAGTCTGCAGAGCTGCACTGCCTATCGCTGCTGGAGGAAAGTGTTCTCAGGGAGGTCACTGACCACCTAGGTAAGGATTATCCCTCTCTGCAGCAGGGAAACACCTACCGGACAAACACTGAACACAGCAGAGGGAGGCTAAACCTCCCCTGCAAGGTCTCTCCTCTCCTCCTTGCCAGCCCTACTCATGCTGCTCCAGGAACACAGAAGTCTCTGACTAGCTCAGACCAAATCTGCAGTATCTGGGGGCTTATTTGGGCCAGTTTTGGACTAAGTCACAGGTGCAAAGGTGAGAGGTGAAGCAGAGAGGCATCTGTGAGGCATTTCAGACCATCAGGACTTCACTGCCTTCTTAGCAGAAACTGATGCACAAAAGAGACCCTAAAAACCCCTTACACGGACGGGTTTCGCTGTGTTGAAGCGGACATGAAGCAGTCTCACTAGCAGTGACTACGTCTGCCTGAAAAGCAGCAAATAGCAGCCAAGGGACAGGCGAACTGCAAATCAAACACTCATTTGACAGCTTCCAGAGGTGACAGACCTAAACAGCAAGGGACCTTGAGCAGGATTTCAGACCCCAGCTCAACCTTTGGCTCTGATACAGATTCTCCAGGGGCCAAGTCACCTTTTCCACACCATCTCAATTCCCCCTGCTGCAAGAGGGGACTATTTTTAGCACCGAAGCACGAAAATCCAGCCCAGCTGGACTCTGATCGCAGCTAAGCCTTCTCCTTGGCCTTGTAATATAAAAAGCAAACAAAAGGGAAGGCTAAGCCTGCACCAGGGCTCAGCCTCTGAACAGCGTTTCATTAGCAGATGAACCGCAGGCCTAGCGAGCAGTAAGTTCCTCATCTACAACTAGAACCAGGCAATGAACATGTCTTAAAAATGGATTTCCAGGGTCTGAATCTATGCCCTGGTGACCAGTGAGCTGCAAAAGGACGTGTTTTAAATGCAATGCAGATAACCCACTGCCACCAAAATGACAAATACGAGATGAGCTTTTCTGAGGGAAAAACAAGCTGAAACTGCTCTCAGGCATTTTTTTCTCAGAAAAGCATTGAGAGCCATTCCCAAGCAAGGGTAGCTCTGCAGAACTGCTATGCACCATTGCCAAGCTTTTCCTCTCAGGCTTTTGAGAGAGACTGGAAGTGCCAGCGACGCTTGTGATGGCTACAAGAAACATCTTCCCAGTCCCGTGTTTTGAGAAATTCATGGCTGCTGCTATCAGAAACATGACAAAACAGCTCCAGCTCCAGCTCCAGCTCTCTGCTGGAGATCAAGGCCTCCTATCAGAGCAAAACATGTAGCTGAGAAGAAACAGAATAGAGTTAAGGAGGAATTGAATAGACTGGGAGCATGTTAAAAAAGAGAGAGCCATGCTGAACCTTTAATCAAAGCATTTCCTCAGTCATCATTTTAAGGTGAATCACACTGCAGCTGAATCTGTTCCCTCTTTTGGGATCAGGATGTTTACGAGAGGTTTTCAGGTCAGTCATGGCCACAGAACCACTCTGGAGAGCACAAACTTGGTGGTGACTAGGATGAAGAGTCCACGCTCACGGCTTTTCCCAGCACTTGGGATCCCAAAGGGGCAGCAGCTTTTCCCTACTTGTTTCTTCCTGGAATCAGTAGTACTTGAGTGAACAAGGGCAAAGCCGGTTCTCAGCTACAATTTTCCAATATCCAAATACCACTGACTCCAAGTGCAACCTCCAGCTCTTTCTTCCGTCCCAAAGACTCCTGTTCCAGCAGGCCTGATCCAGTGCAAATACTCATACCAAGACCACAGCCTCCTGCATCCAGGTACCCTGCTGCTGCTCCTCCTGAGTTCGCACTGCGATGCAGATCCACTGTCTGCGCTTGTCTTGATGCCCGCCTCGACTTCACCACACACCTGCAGCACCCCAGGGCTCAGATATGGCCCAACAGAACAAACGCACTGTGAGAGTCATCTTCAGTTCTCTGCAAGAGCTGAGCTAGTGCTCTCTGAGGACAAGAAGCCCTTCTGCACGCTCCAGGCAGCAGCAGCAAGTGCCTCTGTCAACAGCACTAGAGCTGCATAGCTAATAAGCCTGTGTAAACTTCCCCAAATGTTAGTTTTTTCTGACCTTATTCAGCTGGACAGAAGAGAGATGATGAGCAGGAGACCTGATGTGGAAAGCCACACACAACCACCACCACCCTTGAAACAGTGAGGCTCCTGGCGGTTCTCCAAAGCCTGTTTGCAGCTCATAAGTCAGGGCAATATACTTGCAAAAACAAACCACTTTTGGGGAGGGTGTGATCAGTATTTGCAGCCTGAAGAATCGATCCTTGTTTTAAGCATTCAAAGAAGTGCTCTCATCCCATCTAGTCCTTTAAAAACAAGTCTCTGCAATATTAACAAATAAATAAACCCCCTCACTTACTGTAACAGTGCATCTGCCCTGATCTTTGCTCTGCTAAGGTGTTATTCCAAGCCCTTCTGTAAAAGAGGCCAAGTCGCATTATATTAGTTAGAAAAGGATGTTTTTGTCCTTCCCTGTGAGCAGATACCTCATATGCAGACTTCTCCTACAGATCAACATAGAGTCAGCTATCAGGTAAGACAGTGGTGTAGGCAGCAGCTTTCCAGCACTTCATTACAAGTCAGTCCGAGGGCAGCTCTGCTGCGGCTGCTGTGAACAGCTCTCCGCGCCTGCCACCCACTGGTCTCTGTGTACACCTCCTGCTCCCCATGGGCATTTTTACCAAACCGACTCATGTCAGCTAGCGAGGCCGACCACAGTGCACTCTGCAGGCAGAGCTGACACAGAGCATCTCCCTCCAAAGCAATAGTTAAGGGCAAGGACTGCTTTACAGCGACACGTTCACAGTCAGTTTGAGCTAGCTTTACAACATCAGGATAAAATTGTAGTAACAGTCACTGAAAGTATGCAGAGGACACTTGGACTCTGAGCAAATTCATGTTTTAATCCAAGTCAGGCTATATCAGCAATTTAGAGTGCAAACCAATCTAGAGTGCCAATAGAGAGGTTTCCTCCTTCAAGCATGTAGCTACCCTAGCCCAGGAAGCCACAAACAGCCTAGAGCGCTTGTTAAGATTCAAAATGCTACTTCTCATGTTGCTATACAGCCTTTCTCTGAAACTAAGGCTGCTGCTGCAGAGACGTCTGATGCCAGAAGCTGCGCAGACTGTGGAGATGAGAGTGGAGTTGAAGCAGTTGCCTGAACCACAGTACCTGGCCTCCCTACCTTTAAAGAGGTTCATCGTAAATGGCAGACAGGCAAGAGCTGTGCTTTAAAATTCAAGTTTGGACAGTCACAGGTTGCTAGCAGGAGGTGTCAACATTGACAGAAATGAAGTATCATAAACCAGTCAAAGACTGAATCTGGAAGAACCTAACCCCTTCAGCCATCTCAATATAATGTTTCAGAAAACTTTGGTTTGGCTGATGAGAATTGTACTATAGCAAACAGAAGCTTAGAACAGTTGCTCAGAAACAGCAGCATGAAATATGGGAGAAACACGTGCTCATATTAACCCCCATTCAAAGAGCAGCCTATGGAACACGGTATACTTCATGTTCACAGTGAAGAGTCCCAGGTGATGAGTAATTTGTGATACTAATCCTGTGTCTGAAACGTCAGTTTGTTACCATACATCCCACACAAAGTCTTGTGATAGAGCCACAGTGTGTGGTATCAGACATCTTTATTTGCTGTATTGCCCAAGTGTACAAATAGCAAATGTACTTATAGAAATTGAAAATATATGGTAGTAGAAATCTGAAGTGGAATGTTATTTTACTTTATAAAATTACTAGATTTATACAAGCCATTCCCACTTGCAAGTTTCAACTTGATCAGGGCTGTGAAGAGACAAATTGCTCTGTGACCTTCAAAAGGGGGGTTCTCAGAGAAACACCTTCTACTAGATGAAGGGTCAGTCAACAGCAAAGTGATTTCTTGCATTGGACTCAGTTTGAGTTATCCGACAAACAGGATGTTAGCTACATCCAGACAATTCATATGCAATTCTGCTCATTTACACCATGTCAAAACAGCACTATCAGTGTGGTTAAGGATTAGTGAAACAACCTCAGTGACAATATTTATTTTTAAGCTAATGAAGTCAAGCCAATAAGTTTCCCCCTGGCCATTGAGTGCAACTGATGCTTTTTTTTTTTTTTTTTTTTTTTTCTTCCTCTTCTTCACATTCTCAGAATAAGGTGCCTTAGTTCTTGAACAAGTCAATGCAGCTTTGGAGGAGAGAAACATTGTTCTGGAAAGGAGGAAAATTAGTTTCAGACGAGTACGACTGATGACCTAAACGCTGCCTTCCACAAAATTTCAAAGCAGTTGGCCTATTCCCAGATTTTATAGCCTAACTGCAACTGTTTGTGGAAAGGAAGAGTATTATTTTTAAATGAGCCATTGCTAAGCCATTTGTATGCCACATTCAAGCCTAGGACTGAAGTAGCTACCTATAATATAGGTACCAGATAATATAGGAGACCAGAGGAGCTCCTAGCAGGGAAAACTAATCTTTCCTTTTGCAAGGAAGCAGCACAACACAAGCCTCCAAAATGCACCTGTGAGCTGCCAGTCCCTGCATTACAGCTGACTGTCTGCATCTAATGCATGTGGCACAAGTGTGAGCTCCTGTTTCCCAGCCTGGTCCATCTGGAAGCAATCAGGAGGCCTGTCATGAGGCTTTTCCCCAGCTGCTCAAGGACACCACAAGCCAGGCCAGAAAAGTGGACAGCTAAAGCTGCAAGGGAGCACCACTTTGGGGAATGCTTAAGGCTGTAGTTCTCCACACTCAGAAGTCACATCCACAGTTGGGGTTGCACCACAGGAAGCCAAATGAGATAGAGGAGACCAATCAAGGAATTTGTGGGCAATAGCCTAGTGTCCTAGAACTGACAGGTCAAAGACAACCTTCTGTACAAGAGGTGAGACTGCCAGCACTTCCTTGTGCACACTGCAACTACAGCTTTTCACTTTTTCCTTCACATTTTGTCTCAGCTAGCAAGCCTGGCTGCTCTATTTTACAGCTAAGAAATGAAGGGAAAACCCACCAAGTCTTAAATTACATATTACTCATTCCCTTCCCCCCACTCCAAGTCGTGCCATGCATGACTAGAAAAGAGCTCACCTTTGCATGTTTTATTTCCAGTTCTGCCATTTCAATTAGGTTTTTGCGGAAAGCTGCTATTCTCTTCTGTTTGAAGCTCACCAGTTCTGGAGGGAAGAAAGAACAGGCTTAAGACAAGACAGATGTACAAGGTAGTGACTGGAGCTTTGGCTTTGCCCCTGTGTTTCAGAGTTTTCTTGTGCAGTTCTGTAGCCACAGCATTTGAGCAAAGAGGTTCAAGAGCTAGTCTTAGTGTTTCCAGCCAGAAAGTGCCCATGGCAAGATTAAGATCTCCCTTCAGCAGAGGTGCAGCTAAGTGTGATTTACCTTGTTTTGCAGATTCTGAAATCTTTTCAAACTTTTGGCAACAATCCTGTTGATGTGCCTCAGCGAGCCTGACATCCTTGCTCTTTAGTCTAGCTTTGTCTAGAGCTTTGTTCGAGTTCTCATAATCGACAAGAGCCCTCGTACGCCTGTACAAAAGATCCTGAAAGCAGACAGGAATAAAGCATTATACAGCCTGTAGGAGGACAGCGTCTCAAACTGAGGTTACATCTCCCCTAGTCAGAGTCAGTGTTGCTTTTTGCAGCACCAGCTGGCACTTCTTCCAACAAACTGTAACTTGTCACACTACTTGTGTGTCAACAGCAGCCTTTGCCAGCACACTATTAAGTGTGATATGTTGGTCATTTATACTTCAGTCAGAAAATACATACAGTCTATTGTGAGCATCACTTCTTCCCCATTAAACATTCTTCTTACTTCTATTAGGAGAATCTCTGCACTAAGAGATAACAGTTTTCTGAATTCCCCGAGACCACTTTGAGCAAGGGGGCCATTGCCATGCCTTGAAGACCTGGCAGTTTGACTGAAACACTGCGTTAACATAGACATGAGAAGCAGTTCAGAGCTCAGTGCTGATGCCTCTCCAACCTGGAGGTGGCCTGGTCTCTAAGTGGCAATAGAGCAAACAGTCTCTGACGTTGTATACCCCAGCACATGCTCTGTAGAGCAGCCTGGATAAAAAGACTATCAGATCATACTAAGCATTTCTCACAGCCATCCTTCTGCCAAGTATTGATTAGAGGAAGAAAACTGCCAGGAAGTTTTTTGTAGTTACATTAAGTATCAACCCCTTACCTAGTTGTGTATCAATCCCTTACAGTATCATTAAGTATCAATCCTGGTTTCCTCCAGGATTTCTATTTAGTCACCAGTAGCTTTACTAGGAATCATGAGCACCCAGGCAGGTAAGGGCTAGGACCACTGGAAGTCTCAAACTCAGGTGGCTGTTAACTTACTTCAGTCAAACTAATAACACTTCCCTGCCCTCCATGTGCCAGATATCAACTGCACAGGAAGAAAATAGCCTTTTTTTAAAAAAAGCTATGTGAACTGGATTGCAGCTATCCAAAACGTACCTTTCCATATTCTGCCATGAAACAGAATATTTATGAGCACCATTTTTTTTTTGAAATGGCTCCCCTTATCTTAAGGCACATAGAAGGCTGCTGTCACAAGCCACGATGCCCACAATAAAACGACACTACAACAAGGAAGACAATTTTCACCTTAGCAGCTTCTATATTGAGCATGTAGTATCTCAACAGTTCAGAAAGCTTCAGGTCTTCATCAGAAGAAACTCTACTCTCTACTTTCTGCAAGAGAGATTGCATAGGAGGTATATAAGAGGAGATAGCGAGATGCAAATTTTGGGGAATATTAATTTTCTCCTTACCCTGAGTTTCTCAAAGAGCTCTGCAACTTTCAATAAGTACCTAGAAAAAGCACACAGATTTTAGGTATCTTCCCAGTGTAGTGGGCCCCAGGTTGAGCTATCAGGAAGCCAAAAACCTGAAGGCTGGAGTTAGTTCCTGCATATGATCCAGACAAGGACTTCCAAAAAACTCAGGTCTAGGCAGAGATCTACCACAAGAGCTGCTGGATTCCAGGCCAACAGACTAGTCCTGTTGAGCAGCTAGACATCATTTAAAATCAAATCTTCCAGTCTCTAGAACATGATGCTCTTGCAACAACTCTCCCGTGACTACTGCCCTCCAAGAAGAGGAGACCTTTTTTTAATTTGACCGTAAGCCTTGTCTACACAGGGCCTCGCCAACTTGGCAGGAAGATTTAGAAGCAGAACTCACTTCTGAACAGGTAATATGTCTCCATACAATAAAAAATGAAAGCCACACCAGTCCAGAGGCCCAAACTCAGGTAAGCTGCACAAACTTATTTAGCAGCACATTAGAACAAATGCTTAACCCCTTTCTCTTGTGTTCATCAGGAATTTGTGACTTGAATGAAGTTTGGGGATGGAGAAAGTTCCATTTAGAAGGAAGCAAATTAGAACTCCTGAGCTGCACTAGGCACAATTGGCAAGAGATCAGTTAGTTAAAACTATTTCTGAGTATTATTAGGCCTGCCACACCAGTAGCATCAGAGGAAGAAGTTTCAATACCACTTGCCTCCCATTAAGGAAATTCAAACCAGCTCTAACTCAATCCCCTGAAGTTTAGAGAAAGAACTGAAGCGTATCCTAAGTCTGGGTATGGCATGAACTGTAAGTAGAACTGCTTACCTTTTGATAACTGTAGGCTCTTCTAATGCCAGACTGTTCAAACAAGCTGAAGTATAAATATAGTCATCTGCAACATCTGCAAGAACAAGACAAAATTTTCAGACTATAGAAAACACCAAAGTCAGCAAGACCATAGGTCTTTAGAAAAGCCTTTGAAAACATTCACTTTTATGAGATCTTGTCATCTTGTCTGCTTTTGCACATGCATCCTTGATTCTGTTGTAGTAGTTTACAAGAAAAGTCTTCTCTTGCTCAAAAAAGTCCTCTACTTCCTGAAAGAGAGTATGAGCTGTTAGGTCAGTTGCAATGCTGCAGAACACAGGCTCTTCCTGGCTTAGGGAAGGGGCCAAAGACACCCTTAGCCACCTGAGTGTAGTGCCTGTCACATTTCTACTGAAGAGCAGAGTTCAGGACCCTGAAAAGTTTCAAGTCATGCAGCAAAGACCTTCTTCATGATGAGGAGGGAGCTGACCCTTAGGGAGCTGCAGGCTCAGCCTACAAGGTAACCAGCAAGCTGGTATTAGACACAGTTTAATCAACTCCAGCTCACTACTTGGGGCTTTGTTTCCCAGGCATGCTAAAGGAGGTCAGCTAAGCAGTAAATAAGCTTGTTTCACATCCACACCAAACACTACATCCTGTAATGTTTTAGGACAGCAAGTCTACTAGACTTGCTGTCTACTAGACTTGTCTACTAGTCTGTAGCAGAGTAGGAGAGCTAAAGCTTGACCGGTGGCAGGGGTCCTGGGTATCCCATTTTATCTTGCACACACAGAAACCCACCAATCATGTTTGCTGAGAGCTCTGAAGTAGATAGAAGCCAAGAGCACACGTGGGGACAGTTGAATTCCTTTTCCTTCATCAGTATCAAGGCAGCTCTTTAGCAGTATAGTATTTAGCAAATACTCCAGATATACACTAAAATTAAGCCTTTAGCTTTCCTGTCTTATTCAATTCCAGAGAGATCAAGATTAAAACAAGCTACCCCACCCAGCTTGGAGCAGTAGTAACAAGGAGAGCTACCATTAATCACTCATGCACATCAGGGCTGCAGCAGGTGCAGCTAACCTCTCATGAAGCAGAGAGGATCAGTGTGAACAAGCAAGTCAACAACCTCACCTTGACTCCAGAGAAGAGGACTTCATCGGCACTCTTTACTACACTTTTTAAAAAGCCACCAAACATCTCTTTGGTGTTTTTCCTCCGAACACTTAGCTAGAACAGAGAAATCAACACAGCTTTAAAGTCATTCAACATCGGGGAGGAAGGAGATAGAGTAACTACCACAACGCTTGAAGCACAGCAGTGTTGTTTATACCCAGCATGGGAGAGAGCAGCCAGACGCTCTCCATGATACCCCCAAACCCAAAACTGTTAAGAGACAGTTCTTAAGAGATGGCTTTACTGAAAGTTCAGCTGTTCTGTACCGGAGGTATTTTTTCCTATTTGCAGAAATAGCTCAGTTTCTCCTGATACATTTTGGATCAACATCCATCACTCACCATGGAGTGCAGCACAAGAAAGATCTGGTATCCACTCCAACACACCTTCATTTTTCCACTTGAAGGATGGTTCAGCCAGCACAGGACTATCTGGCAATTATCTACCTATTGACACCATGTGTAGGCTTATATAACATCCTAACTGCACAAAGAAGAGTGACAGCACTCCTAACACCTTGCCTAACACCTAAGAAAAGAAAGATGCCTTACATCCTGGTCATACTCCAAGAACACATGAAAATTGCGATCTTTGCTGAGCACTGGGTGAGAAGAAATCCGCTGAAGGAAGATCTCATGTGAGGATACAGTCTTCTTGAAGACAGCAAGGTATTCACTGAAAGGCAAGAACAGACAGGTTCTTTCTGTACTGCTTTTTCCAATGTATGAAGCATTGATTGCTTCCCCTAAGTAAATTTAAAGCAACAGTGTGCTGCTCAAATGGCTAGCTGGTGATGAAAAGCTACTTCCAACCTCTTTTGCTGGGAAGTTCAGCACTTCCCCAATTCCAGGTTTTTGCAGATTTGAAGAGTATCTGTTCCCGCACAGACAGTTCCACTCAACTGGCTCTCAGGAGGCCTCTCTAAGTGGTTTTTAGCAGTACATTCATGTTCTACTTACGCTTCTAGCTCTTGCTTCATTTTGGCAAACTCTTCTTTTGTCATAGACACTTCACCTTCCCCTAGCTTCTGCATCTTCTCTCTGGGACCATCAAAGTCAGGCTTTGAAGGTGCTGGGGGTATCTAGCCAAAGAAGTGGTTAGTGAGTTTTTTTGGCATCCACAAGGTTTTCTAGTTTCTCCTAGCCTTCTCTGAAACTTGGTTATGTCAAGCTCTGCACCCAGAAGGTCCACAGGCAGGTTGATGTCTAGGCATGTCATCTCCCCTCCCAACTGTGTGCAGCTGCTGTAGCAGGGAAGCCACCACAGGGGAAGAGCCAACACTATTCACCCCTAGCCAGCTGGTCTCTGCAGCCCACAGAGCCTCTTGAGAAGTCTTGGCAGGTGAGAAGAGATTTAATAGAGTAGTTCACTCATCTGCAGTTAAATAGCAATATAATATGCAGTTAGACAGCATAGAGCTTGGCTTTCTGCTGATCTCAGCCAAGCTAAACAGAGAGCTAATACAGAGACACATCTCTGAAGTTTTCTAGGAGCCAGGGAAGCTCCAACAGCTTAAAAAGAAGCATAGGGACAATTCAAATCATGAAACACTAGTAACACTGGTAAAACAGACCTCAGCTCCTTACTGGTTTCTACTCTAACTCACCATGCTATTCTGTTTAAGAGTTTAAAAAAAAACACACACACACACATAAGACTTACAATGAGTCCTGCATACTCTTCAGTTTCCGTGAGCGTATCGTGCAGCCATACAAAGTCTTCATGCTGCCTTGTAACTGAAAACTCAGAATTTTGAAAAGCTGGCAGTGTAGTCTGGAAGAAAAGATATAGAAGCCCTACTGTTTTTAAATTAGTGCTTTTAGAAGCAGTTCTGTCCATTTCCAAAGCAAGCTATTTTGCTTAGCAAGAGCTTTGCCTACTCCCTTTTAGCTGAGCTGGCACTCACTCAAAGCCCTTACTACTACAGAGGCTATTTAAAGGAAAGGCAGTGCTGTAGAACACTATTAATGCAGATCCCTTTGTGAAGTTCTACAGTAACCATTTCCCCCCTCCTCCCCATCCTTCTGGTCTCAAGCTAACGCTCGTTTGGTGTTACTACGGAGTCTATCAGCTACTTCGTCTGTTAGAGAAGGTTCAAGTCAGGAAATCCAGTTTCTGCACATATACCCTTAGGCCACCTTTAAATGACACAGCTCTATTTAACTGGAGCTGGATTTTCTTTACAGTCAGGTTGATGTCTGCAGGTATATTTAATACACAAACATAAGAAATCTGTTTAGGAACAGTATTTTCTGCCCCACAATCTTACCTTGGTATGTACAGTGAATTTCACACGGTCTTTTTCACTCAGGGCATCTGGTATATCAATTTGGAGAGAAGGATCAACATTCAGGTCTACAGATACAGACCTCAGCTGCAACAGAACACACAGTAAAAGCCTCAGTCAGACATCACGTAAGTTTAGACTGATCATCAGATGTGCCAGTGAGAACCACATTGCAGCAGACAGATGCCTCCAGCAACAGCATGCAGGGAAAGCTGACAGTTTTAACTACCTGTGTGCCACTGCTACAAGCCCTCCTTCCAAACACAAGGAAAAAGGCCTGTTAAAGATTGAAGAAGTAATACCTGGAGATCATAGAGGTAATTTGTGAAGCCTTTCTACAGAAGTGTTCCTTCTACCAGGCTTTCAGCTTGTTTACTCGGAGCTCCTCAAGCCAAAGCCTAGTGTGCTGTTTTAAAGGCATTAACCACCCTAAGAGTTTTCTTCAGTATCTTTTGCCTCCACAAGATTCCAAGGGACAGCTCCTAAAAATAACCTTGCCATAAAAGTATCCTCATCATTAAGCTAGTTGTATTTGAAGCTATGGTAAGATGAACTGCTTTTATCCACTATAGACAAGCCTGATACCTCCTTTCAGGCCCAGCTTGGTCATCTCTGCCATAGCTATGCATGAAGCCAAGCCCCACCACATCCCTTCCAGGAGCTGCTCGTCAGCTCCAAAGGCTACATTCCTCCTGATCGCGTCAAAATATGAGTTTCACAAATCCTCTCTTTAGGGTCCTATAAGGGATTACATAAAACACACCAAAAACTGACTGTCAGGGACAGTACCCCAAAATCCAAATACACTTTGGCACTAAGATTGCCTATGTTATTTTCAGGTTATCAGGCATATCAGTTAGCAGCAGTACTCACTACTGCTAGCAAACGTTTGTTTAAAGAAAGCTCCACTAAACTGGAGATCAGTTGCTACCTGTCAGGTACATAAAATCACCTCGGTGATATCTGAGCTCTGCCTTACAACAGCTTTTTATGCTTTCTTGTAGCTGCAAGTCACATCTCTTAGATTCAGGTCTTATCTTTCCTAGACAGATCTTTGTCTGGCAACATTTTAATGCTATTTGCCTCCAGTCAGAATAGCTAGGAGAGGCTTTAGAGCACGCATCAGATATCCTTCACAAGAGACCCCAAGTCAATAAGACCAGGCTTGCCTTTGTGAAGGTTTTGGGCATCAGAAGCCTTGAAAAGAGCTCAAGGTCACCACACCAAGTTTGTCGAAGAGCAGGTGACAGGCAGAATTCAGCTGAGTCCCAAGGTTATTCTTTAGAGATAGTTACAAATACATTCCCAAGAAAAGAAGCTGAAGAACTGGGCCATACCTGCACCTACCACCTGCTAACCAAAACAAATTACAGAAGTCAGCCCACAAGCCAATACATCAAGAGCATGCTAAGCAATCCTGCCGTAACACGGAGAGCTTGAATGCGGCTCTAAGCTTCTGCAAAGCGGCCCAAGAACTGCTGGGAGGTGACTCTTCATTCCCCAAAGCTTTGGGAACGCCCTCCCCCTCGGTCTAGCCATCTGCGAGCTGCAATCCAGATCAGGAGGCCACAGCTTGGGCTGCAGAGGACTCAGCTGTCAGGGCATCGCTCATGCCTCTTGCTATCACTGATGGTTGCTGTTGTCTTCTCCGCCCAGGTTCTCCTACTCCGGGAAGAGATATCCAAGCCACTGCAACCCCTCAGCCCTCCCAGCTACGTTACAAGGGTTTCTCCCCTGGGGGATACCAGCTGCTCACTGGTTTAGCACATCATAAAAAAAAAGTTTGTACCATTTGAAGAAGAGATCTATGCACACATTGCTGTAAGCTTTGTGATTATAGGAAGCCTTTGGACATGGGGCTCCCTAGTCTGACTTCCCTGGGACAGGAGGCTTTAATCACATGCTGGAGAGTATCTTAGCAGGAAGGAAGGATTCCAAGCTTCCCGAGCAGGTTTGAATGGATTCCCTGCTAAAACGCCGGGGAGCCCAGCTTCTTCCCTGCAGCCATCCCATGTGTGAGTTCATTATATCCCCCTAGATGCCTGCAGGAAGCCTATAGGAAGCCATGGAACAAGGGGCTCCCTGCAGAGCAGCACGCTTCAGAGATAGTCAAAGCCAGACAAGGCTGCCGTGTCCAAGCACTGGAGATAGCAAGAAGGCCACCCTGGAGACATGGATCAGGAGCACAGCCGGCTGCTGCCAGCTGAACAGGAGGTTCAGCATTTCCCAGCTGCTACGACAGGCAGAAAACACAAGTAGCCAAAACAGCCAGGACAGACCCTTTAAGCAGGATGCAAAACATCGAGCGCCCACTATTTTGGGGTTCCTTATCTTCACCGCCCAAACAGGATCAGCAGGGCTAACAATACAACTGCTGAGGCAGTGAAAAAACACGATAAACCAGAGGAAGCTGCTTCCTCTCAGCTAATCTAAGGGAAAGATTAGACATGGTCAGTCCTGAAATTGTGAGCTTTCTTAGTATTTAAGAATTACAGAGAAAGTAACTTGTAATTAGGCGTTGTCCTCTGCCCTCTCCCATGCCTAGTAGTTGTCTGCACAAGAAATAAGCAGGTACAGATAGAAACTGGTATTTCTTCTGTCAGATTAAAGCAGTCTGAGCTTTCTGGGCATTTCTTCCCTGCACTAGGGCCATAAAAAAAAAATGCAGGGGCTGTGGGGCAAGAGTTGTGCAACCCCCAGCTTCAGCACTCTGTGGAAACGCTGCTGCAGGAGAACTGGCTGTCCCAGCTGGGCCTCACCTTTGCAGAGGCAGCAGGAAGCAGCAGCCCTCAGCTGGGCACTCCTGAGCAGTAGGTGCCACTCGCACAGCCCAGGCCTGAGACAGGGCAGCATCGCGCCCCGCAGTGTCACAGGCTCCGAGGACACCTCAGTCGTATGTGGGGCCAAGGAATCTAACACGTCTCCAGCACCAAACCTCTGCTGTAAGTGTGCAGGTCTCAGTCCGTGCTTAAAGACTAAAGAATGAAGCCTCTCGCTGCTGGGATTCACCGCAGTGTTGTCTGGCCTCTGCTCCACAGGAATCTGGTCTTCAGCGAACACGAAGCAAAGGATCAGAAAGGCCCAGGTCTACTCCACACCATGAAGGTGCCCATGAACTCGGGCAGGAGAGATCTAGGATTACACAACCAAAGCAGCCAGGCTCAGACTACAAGGAGGGCTTTCATGTATGCTGACTTGGGGAGGACAGAGAGCTTTGTTTCCCTACCAAAACTGTTGGCAGAGCTTCTCCCCACCAAACAGGGAGCAGATCATCCCTCCTAATCAGGCCTAAGACACTAACCAGCAAGACCTAACCCAGCAAGCATTTAGAACAGACTCTCTGCTCCAGCCCTTGATCGGGGCAAGCACCTGCTTTTCCAGCATTTAGCTCATTATCTTTTAGGATCTTTTACTTTGTCTGCCCTTCTACATTCACTTTATAAGCAGGAATGAGAACCAACTTGCTTATGGCCACATGAAGTTAATGCAGAGTAGGGAAATTCAGTTTTCGTCTCCAGGCCCCAGGCTTGTTTCTCCATCCCAGCAGCCATCTGATTCAGGTAAGAGAACTTCTCAGAAAACAGTGTTGTTTTCAGTGCCTGTATCAGCTGCTACAGGCACCCTGGTGCCTTTCACTTCTAGGTTCACATCTCTGTAGTGCCTTGCATAAGAATCCCCAGGCTTTCTGGATGATTCAAGAAAACCTTCCCTGTTAAAAGACACTCTGTCTACCCTAACTCCTCCTCAGACTGCCTGACCAGGAAGTTAAGCAAGACATCAAGCAGAGCCATCTGGAATAGCAGATGGCCACCATAACCATTAATGTTTCCAGCATTACGACTAGAAAATTAAGCAACAGTCTCGAGACAGACGGTCCATTTTTTAGAAAGAGGTATCATGGCACTAATTAGGAGACCTGACCTGAAACCCAAAGAGTCCCAAGCGCAGGCAGTGTTACCCTGATCAATCCAGATATGCTTCTCTCTGGATTTAACTTGGATCACCTACCTCTAATCCAGTGATGGACAATGCCCCAGGCTCCAGCTTGGTAGACCTCCCTTTCTCATCAACCTCACCCAAGGCAAGCATGTGTCCGTGTCCTCGTGGGCACAAGCACCCAGTGCAGGAAACGCCCCCAGCCACAGGGCTGGGAAGTGGCCTAAACTGCTGCTTGCGAGAAGGACATTCTTAGCATTTTTAGCACCAGTTCCAGATAAACGGATGTTACTTCTGCATTTTAAGCAAAAAAAATGCCAGCCCAAACAACTGCATTTAATATCTCATTACTAGTAAACTATGAATCTGCCTTTTCCTCAAAAAAAAAATGATTAATCCAGCAATCTTCGGCAGGCTGGGCTCCCAGAAGATGTCGAGACTCCTTCTGCAGGGGGTTAACATGTCACAGAGCATCCTGCTTGCAGTCAGCTACCTTCAACTCTCTCCCCTCATGCTGATGGCCTTCCCGCTGTCAATCAAGCCACAGCCACAAATGACTTGAGCCTTAATTACATCTGCCACTATGCAGTATCCATCAGTTTCCATCAAGGAGCTTTTCTAATTAAACTAGCTTAAGTGCTCTCTAGAGAAACACTTAAAAGATCATGATGTTGCCTAGCAGTTCAGATTCAGTTTCTAGATAGAAAGTGCTGTGCTGTTTTTAAAATCAAGACATGTACCAGCAGCCTTTCAAAGTATCTGGTCACCAGATACTAGTGGTATTAGTTGATAAAATTGTTGCAGTCATTCAGCACAAGCTCCTTGATCAAGAGGCAAATATATATATATATATATATATATATATATATAGAGAGAGAGAGAGAGAGAGAGAGTATGTAACCAATACAAATGAGAAGTTCTCATTTTGCAGCCTTCATGAGACACTTGCTGTTAATGCTTTGAAGTTTAACCAAAGCAGTCTTGGAGTGCATCAAGTTGTACATAATCAAAGAGGGCTCATGCATGCAACCTTCATGTTGCTGCTTACGCTGTAGTGAATGCTTTCCCAAATTGCATTTTTGGCTGCAGAACTGCAAAACGGCACATTTTACTCAAAATAAGGAAACGGTGCAGTTGAGCCATCCTATGCTCAGTGAGGAAGACTACCTGAAGCACACAGGACACCTCCACCCAAGCCCATCATTTCTTCAGCTCCAAGTTAAACAAGTTTTGACAGTGCGGGCCAATCCCCTTGCCACAGCAAGGTATTTTCCTGTCCAGTTTTACCCATATCAAGTCTATTCTGTCACTGTATTAGTTCTGGACCAAATTAATGGGAAAGTACAATATTTAGCAAAATGACAGTAGCCAGAGTTGTACTAGCAAGTGCCTTCCTATGACAAGTCATGCATTCCACATGGACAGGGCATTTTTCTAAGGTCCCAGCTGTCCTGATGTTTCTGATCCCATATTCTACCTTCCCCAGCTGTCCTAAGGAACTGAGGCTACAGTACTCAATCTAGAAGCAATTGCAGGCTTGATTTTGCAAAACATTATCAAGCCAGGGATGTGTTAAGAAATACATACCAGTATCTGCACAGGGTTATCTTGGCAGCTCCACTCCTTGCTTCACATTCTGAAATGCCTTTTCCTCCCCATAACAAATCAGTCTTTCCCACTGCATTTCACATCCCCCTTTACCCTACCCTCCCTTCCTCTTCCTCCATATCCTGAGCCTCATCTCCCTGGCCGCCTCAGGGTCACTTTTCTGTTTATACTTACCAGGGATTCTCACTCAAGGTTAAGACCTAGTGAGGCCTCTTCTACGGGCACAGGATTTATCTGCTGGCCACAGACCAGTTCCATGTTGCTATTTCCTTACCTAAACAGGAACAGACAAGATAGCAATACTGCTATCCTCCCCCTTGCTGCTGGGATCTCAAGACAGCTCTGCTACCCCAGACAAGCTGGTTAATCCTTGGCCATGCAGTGTTAGGGGTTGAACTCCAATCCAGCCCTCAGCATGGGAACTTTTTCCTCTCTTCCCCACTATTCCTGTCTGCTAACCTAGACAAGACACATTAACACTCATGGAGTTACTGATCGCTGTAGAAAAACTGGTATTATCTTTCTCCACTCATCACGTACAGGTGCTGCAAGTCTACAGAGGGCTCAATACGCACAGGAGGCAGACACTTGAGTTAATCCTGATAGTGGGATATTAGAGAGCAGCAAAAGGTAAAAATGTACATGGGGGTCCTCAGATGAAAGCAGATAACGAAAATCTCCTTTCATTCTACGTGTTCCTGACAGTGCCAAGGGTCAGAGTCATTTTAAGAAAGATTCAATCCATAGAGCAGACAAGGGAATGAAGCTGTTTAAGCAGCTGCCTAAGGATCGAGGACTCCCAGCGCTCCAGCCAGACAACCCACATCTTCCACGAGGAAGAAGACTGAGGAAACCCCACTTAAAACACCCACAGCAGGCTAAAACACGGGTTTCCAGAAAAACCACGCTCGGGTGCAGCGGGCTCAGCCGCACGGAGTGCAAGGCACGTGCTGCCTCTTAATCACGGGGAGGGCAGCTATTAATCCAGGCAGAGCGGGCAGGTTGCTGGGCCACACAAAACCAGGCTCACGGCGGCTACAGGCGCACACGCATCGAGGTTCCCCTTTCAGCCCTGGGTTCGCGATTCCCCACAGAGACCCACCCGCCCGCCCCGGCCCTGCAAACCGCCCCCGCGCAGCCCGGAGCCCGACACAAGCGCCTTGGCCACGGCGGCTCCGGCGGGCACGGCCGCAGAGCAGGGGGGCACGGCGGCCTCCGCGCGGTCCCGCCAGGCCCGGCC
>JAWLRI010000446.1:476494-491747 GCA_034781795.1 Crypturellus tataupa | reverse complement strand
GGCCATCTTGGGTGAGGGCGCGGCTTGCCCTCACCCAAGATGGTGACACTTTTCTATTTTCTTATTTTTTTTTTCTTTCCTTCGCGTTGTTTTCCGCTTTCGAGGCCTTTGGAATAAGGATTTTTGTAAATTGAAAGAAGCATCCCTCCTCCCCTCCCCCCAACACACACTCCCTCTCAAATCCCTCGCTCGGAGAAGGCGACAGCGCCCCGCGGAGCGCGGTGCCTTGTGGGCATCGTAGTCCTCACTCGGCGCGGGGGCGGAGACAGTGGCGGCTGCGCAGTGAGGGGCGCCGAACTACAAATCCCGAGAGGCCGCGGGAGGGGCGGGGCTGTTGGAGGCCGTTCGGGGTGGCTGGCGCGCGCGTGCGTACTGGAGGGCGCGGTGGTGGCGGGAACGCCGCGCTGAGGTGACGGTTGCAGCGCGCGGGGACCGCAGCTCGGGAGGGAGCCGGGATCGGGATTAGGATTAGGATCGGGATCGGGATCGGGATCGGGATCGGCACTGGCTAAGCGCGGAAGCCGACCGGGGCGGGCCGGGCGTCCGTAGCCCCGTGCTGCGAGGCGAAGCGAAGCGGTGGCTGCTTCTCTGAGCAGGCCCGGCTTAGCTGAGGGAGGGCGGCAGATGGCTACTGTTTCATTTAAAAGTATCGACTTTTTTTTTTTTTCCTCCTCATTGCACTTAGTTTCCCCAAACAGGTTAGGCGTGTCTTCAACTCGTTGTACTGGCTGCTGTCTGAAACTGCAGTTGGAGGAGTATCTTTATAGATGGGAGCACTTACTTAAGCAGTAACTTTCATTTCCCCCATGTAAGTCACTTATTCCTCTTCTGGACCGGCATTTTTATCAGTTGTGTTATTACTGCACTTACTGGCACTACACTGTCAACTAAACTGGAGAAAATAAGAGTTTTTTTCTTTGATTATTTGAGATCACTTCTGGTTCACTCTGCAAAACTTGGACCATTTTTACCAGTCTTGGATCAGAAACATTGTGAGGGAGAAAGCTGACGCTTCCACTGAGAGAAGGATCCATCCAGTTTTGATCTGTATGAGTGGCAGTATATCAAGATGCACAGCCCCATTTTCTCTTTGTAAATGTAAGTAGCTCTTTGCATAAAAATACCACTGTAAATAACTAAATAACATACATGAGCTTTCACACCATTATATACAAATGTTCTTTATTTCTTAGTAGTCCAGGTATGTCTTTCCCTCCGTAGAACAGCACAGCAGCTGAGAAACTACAAATTCACCCTTTCCTATGGTTGTGTTTTGTGACGGGTGCAAAGATTTCTGCAACTGTTCCTCCAGAACAAAACAGATACTAGATATCAATCACCAAGGCAGAGTTTCAATAATATAGTAAAGCAGCTCAAGGGGTCATAGTATTCTGCAGAAAAAAAAAAATAGAAGAAAAAGATTAGAAAAAAAAATACTGTGAAACATTTTGCTTGTGATGTAGAGGTCTGATCTTTTACATCTATCTTTGTAATTTTACCACTTCCTTCTATAGCAAAGACAAAACTCTGCTGGAACCATTTATTCTTTTTCGGTAAGTGGCAGATTCTAACAGGTAACCAGTCCCGTGCCAAGACTGAAAAATCTGTTTAAAAATGTGATCATCTTCTGAGGAGAATGAGTTGTAAATCTTGGTTTGACAGCTTTGTACAAGTGAGCTGCTTCATGATAGTCAAATAACATCATGCAAGGTGCTTCTTAAAAATAAATATATTAGAACGTTTTGTAGTGGGAATTAGGGCATATAAAATTCCCTGTCTGGGAACTGAAGGACGACTGAAACAATTGAAACTGTTGTATTCTTGATTCCATAGTACCTCCTTATGCTATCAAAAAGTGTTACAAATTTCTAATAAACTGTAGAAACAGCTTCCTGACATCAACTAAAAATTAGAGGCAACATAACTTTGGTTTTGTTTCACCTCCAATCGTAAACCTGCCTCAAATGTCCCTGAAATATAGCCATGCAGAACTTAATTTATGGAACATAACCCAATTTATTACCGTTATGTAAACTGTCAAAACAGGTTATTCTTTTTCTTTTTTTTTGCAAAACCTTCATACTCTTAAGGTAATAAAGCGATTGAAATGGACTGATTTGTCCTTTTTGTAATGCACCTGGCGGCACTGGGTGTGTGCATATAGGGAGTAATGTCAAGATGCTCAGAGCAAGAGCCGTGTTTGTTCTCACTACTGAACACAGGAAAATCAGAGAACAGGTGCAGCGGCGCCTAGCAGCATCCCCCTGGAAAAGAAAAACAGATTGAGATTTGCTTATGGCTAGAAAAGGGGAAGTGACACATTGCAAGTATGTTAAGTGGAAAGATTTTCCTGTTAAGATACCTAATTTCTCCTCTAATCAGACTGCAGAAATTGAGTAGCAGGATTAAACACAGTACTTTCATTATTTGCTCTGTTTCTGTCTTCTGGACCGTGATGTAAACTTAAAATCACTGTCAATTTGGATAGATATGAATTGTAGTTAGATGAAATCCTTAATGAAGACTTGTACTCCTACAACAAAACAGCAAATTGGACTTCAGAGCTCCTAGTACTAGGTCAGAAATGCTGGTCCAGGACCACTGCTGCGCGATGTAAAGTTCTCTTCCAATATAATGACATTTTCCAGAATGATTCCTTGTTTTCTTTTTTTGTTTGTTTGTTTTTTTTTGGCGGGGCATCCACTCTTTGGGCAGGGTATGAATTGCTGGGCAAGTCATGTGGGGAAAGCGAAGTATAATTTTGTAGGGTGTTTAGGAACAAGAAGCTGATGTTAGCTGGCACTATGTATCGCCTGTATTGTGCTGGTTTGTTTTCTCTGCAGAGGATGGAGTGGGACTTTGCAATAGTAAGCAGATAGTTTTCGAAAGGAGAATAGGGCCTCAATTCTGCGAGTATATAATGTTGATTTAAATGCCACTTTTCAAATGTTTACATTTAACTTCAGCTTAACTTAAATTGCTGTTCTTTTTACTGCCTAAGAACAATAAATTTGCTTCAATCTCTTCCGTGTGGCCTTTTTTTCCCCCTTTTGAGGGGGGTGGTTACAGATGAGTTTTTGCATCTCCTTTCATGAGTATCTTCTACTGCAGTTTTCCCTACTTGCAACGTCTTTTATGTTTTTGTCCTATTTCAGTTTTGGCGACTAGTGTTTGTTTTTTTCAGGATCCCTTCTGCTTTGTTCCTTGATTCTTTTTGTTAACATTTCATTTATCTACAGGATTTAGTGGCACTAAGTGTATGAAAGTGCTTATGACCGTAGCAGATGTTTATTTGGCAAAAACAGATTGATAGTATGGTTTTATGACTCTGGAAATCACAAGTTTCTTTTCCACAGGAAGAAGTTATGGTTACTTACAAAATGCTTTTAACAGAAGAAAGAAAACTATGAATAGCCACAAATCCTCCTTTTCAGAATGAAATTCCTACAGCTACTCTCCAGGAAATCTGGGGGACTGGAAATGCTTTTTCAAGCATATTTTGGCCAAAAGCAAGTCCCACGTATGTGTCTGACTACTTCCGCTTGCCTTTATAGTAAGAAGAAAAAAGTCAGTGGTTATGAACACGTTGATCAAGAAAAATACAAGAGTTTGGTCTATTCTGTGACATCTTTCAAAACCAGCGCCCAAACACCAGAGACATTATCTGAAGAAGATAATTTATTATATGGGCCAGCAGATAAATGTAGATCTCCAGTTAAAAATGTTGAAGCAAAAGCTCCAAAGAACTGTGTTCCGCTCATAAACCCCAACAAGAGAATTCCCCTTCCAGACAGTGGCTCTAACCTTCCCCTGAAAATTGGCTTGCAAAAAAACAAAATGCCCAGTGTTACCAATATTCTTCAACAGACTATGCCTCCCCAGCAAGCCCTTTACTTGGAAAAATGGAAGCAGAAAATGATACTGAACCTTGGGAAAGATGGTTTTGCAGAGTACACCAAAAGTAAGTGTAATCACATTGTGTTTACAAAGTGGAATCACTAGCCGAGTAGCTTGGATGTATCAGTGTAGCTGCTGGATCTGGCCCTATAAGTTAAATGTTTTCAAAATCCGTTCGTCTGTTTCTGTTCCAAGGTGCAGGGCCATACTGTAAGAGAAGGGCACTGGTTACTAATGATGTACTCTTTGTTCAAGGACCACCAAAACTAATTTAGAATTTAGTGGGGAAACTAGAATTAGACTGTAGACATTCTTTGGTCTGTCCTACCTGCCTGTCCACTACTTGTGTATTTGCTAGAATCAGCAACAAATAGGTATTTCCAGTTGATTTGACTCAGCCTGTTTGCAGATGCAAATGTGTGTTCTGAAATCACATCCTCCTGTGTACTTAGAAAACTCTATGCCTTGCTTTATATGCTGAAGCACTTAAGTAACCGTGGGTTTGGTTTATGCAACCTTTTCTATGAAATTCCATGCATTTAGATATTTTAATTTCATAAACCATCAGAGTTGACTTCCCCCAGACTATAGGAGTGAAGACACTGTGGTGCTAAGGTGATCATCCTTGGGGTATAGTGGCAAGGACATGAAAAGTCATATTTTGTTCCTATATTAGTGAGATTAAAAAAACAAAAGAGATCATTAATATAAAAGATGCTGATTCCACTGTTGGCACATTTTTGTTTTGTTCCCCTCTCTTCCTTCCAACCTGAAGCTTTCCATACAAAAAGCATCTTTGGTTTAAGAGCTATGCTGTGTTACATCTAGTACACACATCCCTCAGGTATTATGAGTACTGTCTAAAATGTGGGGTTTTCTTGGCATCTCTCTTAGATCTTTTTCTCCAAGGAAGTCTCTTTCATACAACCTTGGAATCTGTATTACTGTCTGAGGAGATGCCAGCTAAGGCGCAAGGAGAAGACACCGCTGTTTCTGGCTACTTATCGAGTGTACAACACGTCTTAAAAGATATCAGCGAAGTCAAAGCCCTGGAAAGTGCAGTTCAGCATGAGACTCTGCAGTACCTGGGCCTGGTAGACTGCGTGGCCAAGTATCGGTGAGATCCTGATTCTCCAAGAATTCCCCAAAACCCCAACACTGCCATTCTGCAGTTTGCAGGAGGCGTTTTCCAAGCTGAAGCAGGTGTGTTGGTAGCTCTGGGGGGAAACCTGTGAGGGTTGCTGCGAGAGGCAAAAGGGATGAGCTCTGCAGTGGACCTGGTGTCAGAAACGCTGCTGCTCCTTGGGGAGGACTCCCCGTTGGAGCAGGGAATGAGTAGGGTGGGCTTAAGCAAGGCTTGGGTGAGAGCAGGTTTCTCTGGTGCCATGTCCTCTTTCTTACTGGAACTTCAACATGGTCCTTGTCCAACACTTTTGTGTTACCCAGAGGCCAGTTGTGTGTGATTGACTGGAAGACTTCAGAGAAATCAAAGCCATCTCTGCAGAACACTTTTGACAACCCATTGCAGGTTGCAGCCTATATTGGAGCCATAAATCATGATGTCAACTACAACTTCCAGGTAAGCAGGCGTGCGACCTGCCAAGACAGGCAGAAGCACCTGGGTTATATTCCGTTCTGCCCATTTCCTGACTTCAGACACGTGCTATCCCTCATGCAGCTCTTGGTAACATTTGTATGCCTGCCTAGCCTTACATTAGGCTGTGTTCCCATAGAAGCGCACTCCAAAATAACTCCTGCTGCTTTTGCTTCTCAGTAGTATTTTGCCGTTGGTTTTAGTGAAATTCCTGCTTGGTGGGAATTCTGGGTGCTCAGTGTCTTAGGAAGTCTGATGCATTTACAGTGAGGACTCTGCCTGTGAAAATCCTTCGTTTTGGGTTGTGTCCAGAGTAGGAAAGAGGGAGAGAGGAAAGGAAGCCGAAGAGCATGGAGACAGGGAAGCGGGAGAGGAGCATGTTCCTCACTTCATGTGTTGCTTTATCACACTAGCAAGTGAAGGACTAAGTGGTTTGCTTCTTCAGGGTGTTAGGAACTGTACAGTGCTTCCTTAGAGGAGAAGGATGAACTCTCAATCAATCACTTAATCAGTAAACACAGAACAATGTTCTAAAAGACTCCAAAGGCAGGACTCCTGTTGCACCCGAGGGATTGTTAGTTCTATGCATAGCTGTGAAGGGGGGGAAACTTAAAGCAGGAGAGAGAAGGGTAATTCATAGAATCCACAAAGGATTTTCTAGAATAAGAAAGGACTAATATACGTGACCACTTAACATGCATGATCCTTACACAGTGAAATGTGCAGGCTTCTGTCCGTAACCTTCTGCACCCCACTGCCTCGCTCTTGATGGTTGTTTGAGGTTGGAGTTAGGGCTGTTTGTCGAGTATCAGAGATGTCCGGACACGTATAAGACACTTTCTGCTCAGGCTGATGCTGGAATCATGTCAGCCTGATCACTCCATCCTAAGCAAAACCTCGTCAGTTGGTGGCAATTTTACCTACCCCTGAAAGATGTAAATAGACCCCACTGGTCTGCAAACCCTGCAGTTTTCACTAAGGTCAATGCGACCTTTGGACTCCCTGTATTTGAATCCTCTAGGTATTTTGTTGTGAATTCTTGCTTTTTTGTTTCCCTATTTCTTCTTTCTTACACGTTAAACTGAAGCTTTGCAATGAAGTTTTGTCTTTAAAAGTGTTGGCTGAAGTGGCAGATTAACACTGAGTTTCTGACAGCATCCTGGTTTTTGCCGTAGGTGAGTTGTGGACTCATTGTGGTTGCCTATAAGAATGGCTCCCCAGCACATCCACATTTCATGGATCCAGATCTGTGCTCTCAGTACTGGAATAAGTGGCTTCTGCGCCTTGAGGAATACATGGAAAGAAACTGATCCAAACTAAGCTACACAGAAGCAAGCAGGTTGAGGACAGAGCCGAAGAACTTTGCTCTGATTTTACCTTTCATTTTAATACACATTAGTTTTTTGAACAACCTGGGCTAATTTATCATATTTTTTCACCTTTAAAAAATATTTGGAACAGTGAATATTTATTTACCTATTGTAGATGACTTAGGCATCCCTGCAGGGCAACACAGGCTATACCACCAATAGGAGAGTTTCTATAAACTGAAGCCAGATTTAAATAAAACTGTTTAATAAAATCATCTGTCTTTGGTCATTTTTGAGGGGGAAAAAAAAAAGATATTGCAGAACCGAGACTCTGGAAATTAAACTGCTGATGAACTAAAGCTAATTAACATTTGTGGTATCTGAGCTGAGAGATGAGAGAAATGAGAACATTAGGCTGGGTTGGCTGGTTGGCTATTAAGCCAGTCTTGCTAACCTCAGAGGTACCTATTAACAGATCTTTACTGTTTGTGATTTTCTTTCAGCACCAACTGGAAAAACTGTGCTAAGAACCGTAACCAAAGCTCTTGTGAGTAACTGCTGAAAATCCTAAGGCAGATTAGCCTTTGAGCAAAAGCAGCTCAGGAAGAGAGAGACAGGATCATAGCGGTTACAGGGAGAAACTCGTCGTGCAAGTGCATGTGGGCCTTGACACCTCAGCCTGGGCGTCACAGTCAGCTCTGGGCGGGCCAGTTCTGTGACCCTCTTGAGCGCTGATGGCTCTGTTGGGCTCTGTGCAGAGCTTGGTGTTTAAAAACCAGCGGGCAGGCTTGCTGCTCAAGAGACTTAGACCTTTGTAATGTTTAATCTTCAGCTTTTCTAGGGCCCTAACTGGAAATCTCTGCGGTAAATCTTTGTTGGATGCAGCAGTACGTGCTTATTCGAACTCCGCTCTGGTGACAGTGTGATTATGCATAATTAAATAAGACTTCTAACTAAAAGAACGACTCACATGCAAACTATGCATGTTGGGAGAGGACTAACCAGAATCAGGACCTTTGAACACTCAGGTGTCCTACCTGTTTTGTAAGTAGGTCCCCACTACACCAGATTTTAATGAGTGGGTTGTTCAAAGTCACTGAAAGCTGTTGAAAGGTAACTCCGTACATAAATAAACACAGCAGGCAGAAGCACGAGATGGATGCCCTGGGCAGAAGCAGGAGCTGACAACGGGATGAATTTAGGACCCCTTTGCAGCTGGGTGCCCTCCAGACACTTTGTTCGCAATAGGAACATGCCCAACCCCGTGCTGAGCTCCACAACCAGCATCCAGCGTCGTGCCTACGACCTCACTGCAAGGTGTTAGGGGATTCTCACGGGTACTATTTGCCGAAGCAGAAGGTAATGCTTGTCCTTAACCAATTCCATGCCACCGTGAGCAACTTTCCCTTTACACCATTCGGTTAGAATGGCAGCAGCCTCAGGAAACCTGAGTACTAGTATCTTCTAATTTACCTCACACACCTTCTTTGTCCCAAGGATTTTATATTTATTAAAGTATTCTGGAAACCCTCCTGTTACATAGGATGACAAGTTAAGTCTTTACACAGTAGTATCACTTTATTCTGAAGGTTTTCAAGGTCCCAAGCACCCACAGTTCTGTTGAATAAAATAGTAGTATCATTAGAAATGCTTAAAAAAAAAAACCCTAAAAGCTGTTCCCCACCAGAGCCCAAGCAGATGGCTGTATAAGACAGAGGCAAGTTGAAAAGATTTGTGATTCGGACAGACACCCCAAATGGATCATTTTAAGGATGATTATGAAGACGGTGGCCATGGCTCTGAATGTCAGATTGAGTTACTTTGGTTTTACCATACACACAATGCAGCACATCTTCCCCAAATCTACGGCTTTGAGCACAAAATGCATCTGGGGGAATTTGTAAGTAAATCTATTCATTATTATGTACTTAGGTTAATTAGAAACCTGTGTAGCAGCTGTGTCCATTAGGAGACAGACAGACAACGTGTGCTTGGACTAGCATCACTTGGGCTTGTGGAGGACGTTGTCACCCTACCCTGTCTGTCCTGATCCAGCCAAGTGCCCAGGCAGGACTGCAGCAGCTCAGCAGCGCCTAAAGCACCCTCAAGTGCATCAGGAGGTCTCAGCCTCCCCTCGTTTTTTTGTTTTTAATCAATAAATCTGCTCTCAGTGCTCCTGGATGCTCCACAGGAGCTGCTGCAGGGATGCAGGCAAATCCTAAAGGCACAGAGCCATAGGACCACTCGTCATCATCGTCATCATCGTCGCTGCCTCTCTGCCTCATGGTGCCGCTTGCATTGAAAGCTTCCGCCGCCACGAGGCAGTGAAAATTGGAGGCCAGTGTCACACGCACAGTGATCACACACGCACAAAGGCAGCCGAAGGCTCCCTCCGAACTGCTTCGTGCTGCTTTGTCGTTTTGGTCAACAGGCACTTGATAGTTCATTTAAAAAAAAAAAAAAAAGGAAAAAAAATCCCAAAATACACACACACACAAACGCACCATAAAACACACTTAAAACTACATGTTGTCATGACGGATAATACATATATTCAAGTCATCAAATGTTTTCTTTGGGTTTCTGGCTTGATGTAGACTGAAAGAATGTGTCAGGAATCCCCAGAGCAAGTGTGACAAGTCCAACAGAGTCAGAGTTAAGGTCACGTTTAAATCTAAACATGATAAAATATGTTCACAGCTTAAAATACCTAAGAATATGACTAAAACTCTGCCCTCAAATAATGTCATTACCTGGAAGAGAAGGTGTAAGAGGAAAACGCTGCATCCTTAATTAAAAAACAAATCTGTTTCAGTTCACCTTGTGTTATAAGTAAATCAAGACTTTACTGCCCAGGAGGATAGAGTTAGGAGTCACTGTGCATTTAAACTTCATTTACTGATACTATGTACTCCTCTCCCAAAGACTATTTTAGTAATTTTCTCATCTGAGAACAACACAGCAATAGTTGCTCCTACGTGACACCTTCTACCCAGAGCTCTTTGGGGTGATGCACTGGGAAAAGGTGAAATTATTTGCCACGCAGCCGGGTGGTAGAGCTGAAACAAAAAAGGGGTTTTCCTGAAGGCCAGTTCAACAAATTCTCCATGAAGTAGGTGACGTGGCCTCTTCCAAGCTTTCTGTTTCTTGATCAAAAAAAAAAAGATGTTCGCATCACACATGGGAATAGTTCTTTCAAGTGGAGGTTCTGTCAGCATCAACAGAGTTAACAAAAAGCACCCCTGCCATTTCAGGGATTTCTTGCAAAAGTGTTTTTAAAAAAATAATATATAGATATATAGATATATATAGTTCCTACGTGTAAACTTCATTCCCTTAGACCACTATAATTCACTGCATTATTCGTCTTTGTCGTCTTCTTTGGAGTTCCTCTGGAGGACCGGGCTCAGTTTGTTTTGCAAAACTGCTGCGAGTTTTTTGGAGGTTTTCTTCAGGAAAGCGCTTCCGGGGTGTACGTTACTAACGTGCAGGTATAGGTCCTCCTGCGTGGGGCCCGTGTAGCCGCAGTCTTCGCACACGTACAGTTTGTCTCGCCTCTGTTTGTAGGCGTATTGCTGCTGCACGCCGTGGATCTTCTTGAGGTGGGACTCGAGGGAGCAGCGCTGGGTGAACGCTTTGTTGCAAACCTCGCATTTGTAAGGGCGAATTCCTGCAGGATGAAAAGGCAGAGATCATCATTTGGGTTTAAACTCGTTAAACTCATTATAGCCCGCTAGGGAATCACCGGAGGACAAGGCTAAGTCATAGCAGATACTGAACAAATGCCCAGCAGCAGGTGCTACAGTTTCCCCAAGGAGCTGCCTGTCTACATAAAATAAATGGCTTCACATATTTAGGAACCTAGAAATATTGCAAAGAGACTTCAGCAGATGCTGAATATAACAGATGCCCATTGAAGCGTCAGTCCTGAAGAAGAAACCAGTAGCAGCTCTTGCAAAACAAGATGCTGTAATGTCCCCTTTGAGTCCCCTTGTTGGGTCCATTCCAGCTCCCCTTCCATTTGTCCTCTTCTAGTGACTGAGCTCTGCTCTCTCTTCAACTTACTGCTGAAGTTACATCTTCAGGAAGGGAATTGAGACGAAAAAATACATGTCTGTGTCTACAAGGGGGCAGAAAGGGCTGGCTGCTGATTTGAAAGCCTGAGTATTTTCCTTGAGCCGAGCCAACCAGCACTATCAAACACACCAAGGAACAAGCAGCATCTGTTTCACCAGAAATCAACACTGCATTAACAACAGCCACCACCACCACCACCTCCTGATATTTGGCTGGTAAAGTTGAGGGTTTATTGCAATAGAAAGACTCTTGCCTGCAATTTGCAGGTCTTAAAAATAAATAAATGAATGAATGAATGAATAAATAAATAAATAGGAGTTTAATCCAGGGCATTGGCTTAAACAATCACACCAAAAACATTATTCTCCTTGCATCCTCTGCTGTCAGACTGCTTCAGTAACTTCAATTAGCTGCAACTGTAATTTGGGAGCAATTCCAGAGCTCTGTTAGGATTTGCACACAAAAAATGATCTTTTATCTATAATATTTGGAGGGGATCAGGTTCTTTAAATCCACTGAAATGATCACCGCCACAGGTTCCCGCTGCCCGTTGTGCTTCCCCGGCACTAGGGCTAGCACAGGACAGGGCTCTCCCATCCCGTCGCGAAGGTTCCGTCTCCCCCTTTCCAGCACCAGCCTAGGCTTGGATCTGCAACAGCAATCCATGTCTTCCCATTAATTTGGGACCTTCCCATTACTTTGGGATTATCTAAAACTTTGATTTTGCTGCCTATATTACTTCCAAACACTTAACTCTGCTCACGCCAACACATTGGGTATATTTGGCTTTCACATTCTCTGATGCCCCCAACTACTCATCCTAGCTAACTGTTCCCATGGAATACCAAGAAGAATGTGGATGTGCATGCGGATGCTTTCACAGATTCCGTGTATCAGCTTGGAGAAGACACCAGAAGACCGTGCCTTGTGCATCCCTGCACCAAGGAAGATGCTCCCTGGATAATCTGTATCTGCCTGAATTTCCCTGACCAGGAAAAGCACCGGACTATCTCCAAGGGCAGTGAAAGCAGGATGGAGTGAAGTTGGGCGTAGTGCTGAGCAACCGAATCCAATGTGAAAGACAAAAGCAAGAAGGAAAAGCCAAGGCTTCACTCAGGAAAACACGGCTGTATTACAGAGGAGGAAGAGGGAACTCTGATTTCTTTCAGTCATTTTGGGGGCAATTTAACCAAGGAGTCACATTTCCAAGGCCTCATTTCCACCCCTGTCCAGTATCTGCAGCCAGAGCTGCTGGACCCCCTCTGGGGACCTGGTAGCTGATGCCATGAGCAGAGAAGAGGAATACCGCGGAGCAAAGCTAGTTCTTTCACGGGCTTTATAGGAAGCTGAAAATCTGGGAACCTGGGGAACACCTTGCCCAACACCCAATGGAGAGCATCTGCGCACAGGTCCAGAAACAGCCCCAGTGTCTCCTGCTCCTTCCCTGGAGCATTCGCATGAGGCGAATGGAAGCCGCATGGGATGCCTCGTTTCCCTAGAGAAGCTCGAGACTCGGAAGAGACCACGCTCCGATGCCTTCAGAGGGGGTCAAAATGCAACCCCAGATAAGACCACAGTGAAGGGCTATCAAAAAAAAAAAAAAAAATTAAAAAAAGAAAGAAAAAACCCTGCTCTTCATTTCCTCTAGAGGGCAAAGCATTTTCGTTGCAGGACTCCCTGGTACACACTAAACCCTCGCTAATCCGTGGTGGATTATCCCCACGCCACGAGAGCTGCACCAGCCATCCCAGCTCTCCAGCCTGGCTGGCCAAGGCAGCACCCAGGCACGACTACACGGGCTCTGGCCATAAGCTCCTACGGCTCCACATGAATTTCATTAGCTCACCCCAGGCTTCATTAATTCCAGGACTTTACCTGCTCGCAGGCTCACGACTTTTCCCCGTTGCCTCCTCATCACTTCTTGCAAATGTTTCCCCACGTTGTCATCGCACTGGGTCACCCTCCCCCCGCCAACCTTGGTCCCATCTCGCCCCTTCTCCCCGGCTGACTCCGAATAGCCCAAGGCCGTCAGCAAAACGGCTTCGGCAAAGCGCTCTCACCCGTATGGGTCCGGACATGCCTCTTCAGATCAAAGGTGTCGTTGAAGCCCTTGCCGCAGAAGGTGCACAAGTGTCTCTTCACCTGGCTGTGGCACTTGACGTGGCGGTTGAGCATGCGCTGCAGGCGGAAGCCCTTGCCGCAGAGCTCGCAGCTGTGCACGGCCGCGTCGCTGCACGTGCCCGTGGTGAACTGGGAGACACAAGGGCGCTGCGTGAGGAGGCAGGAAAACCTGGCGCCCCACCCCTCCCAAAGAGAAACAGAGAGGAGGGCGGCTTGCTCACGGCTTCCCGGAAAAAAAAAAAAAAATCCTTGGGATAAATTCAAAAGAAGAAGTGGAAATATTCGGGAGAGGATACTCTTCACACCCCCGTTGCAATGAGGCCACAGGGACGGACTTCAGCCCGAGGCAGGGAGCCTCAGGGAGCAAGAGGCCTCGATGGCCAAGGAACACGGCCGGCCAGCACGGCGTGTGCGCAAGGCAGCCCAGCGAGGGAGTCCGTCTGCTGCCCATGTGGCCTTTCTAATGCCAGGGCTCAGCCGGTGGCATTAGGGGACACGTGTGCTCCGGACGCCTTCCAGAGACACGGACCCTGGTCTTGCTGCCTGCTCAAGCACACGTGCTGAGGCTACGGCCAGCTGTCCCTTGGGCCACATCCTCTCCGGTTCGTGCACTCGGATCCTGCCTGGTTGGTGAAGGCTGCTCCGAGGCCAGGAAAAAAGGGTTAAAGAAAGTCCCTGTCGCAGTCAAAAAGCATTGGTGGCCACTGCCACGGCTGCTGGGGGGACCTCCATAAACACCAAGAGCCTAAGTGCAGAAGGTGACGACCACGGCGCGGGCAGACAGCCCCTGCCAGCCAGCCCCGAGGACACAAGCCCCGCGGACGGGAGGGCACCGCAGCGGAGGGAGCCCGTGCGGAGCTGCTGTTTGCCCGGCGCCAGTGAGTCACAGCCCACAGCTCTGTGCCCAAAGCCCTCCCACGCGTGACCGCGCGCCGGGCCAGCTTCCCTCCAGGTTGGGGTAGCGTTTCCACGCTTCTAACTTCACGGTTGCCCAACGTTTGGAGGGAAAACACTGGTCTGCCTTCTTCCTCGTGCATGGAAAAGGACCTTTTTCCTACCTGCGGCCCTAATAAATCAGGAAAGCGCAGGGATTAGGAGAAAATCCCACTGCAGCCCTCTTGCGCGAAGGCTTGGCCGAGCACTAGAAGGCGGCTCTCCAAGGAGGCGCCGTGTCACGCAGCACTTGCCTCCTCGCTGCCCAAACGGGTCTGTCCTGCCTGGGCCGAGCTCTCCCGCAGGAGCCGAGCTAAAGCGGCTCAGGGACAGCGCGGCTCCGGGCTCCAGAAGGGCAGCGGCTTCGGGCACCGTCCCCTCCGGGACGCTCACCTTAATCTTGGAGCGGACGGCGGGGCGCTTGGTGGCCAAGTCCAGCAGCATCGCTCCGGCGTCGGCCGCGGGCTGGGCTCCCGGGGGGCCACCGGGCTCCCCGTCCCTGGCGCTGCCGCCGCTCTCCCGGCCGTCCTGGTAGCCCAGCAGCACGCAGCCCAGGCCGCCTGCGGAGCGGGAGCGGGAGAGGGAGCAGGAGGAGGAGGAGGTGAGGGGCAAGGGGGGAGGAAGCGCGGGGCAAGCCGCGGCTCGGCGCTGTTTGAGCTGCGGGCGGGCCCGGGGGCGGCTCCGCGGCTCCCGCCGCCGTCGGAAACTCAAACACGAGCCGGTCCCAAAGTTCAAACAACTCCAGCGCCGCCGCCTTCCCGTTATACCCGGGGCAAGGGCAGGCCGGGAGGCGGCGGGGGGGGCAGCAAGAGGACCCCCCCCCCGCGCTTTCTCACCGCAAGCCTTTTCCTTCTCCCCCCGCCCCCCGGCTTTTCTCATGCAAACGACGTTTCCCACCTTTGCGGCCCGCGGGGGGGGGGACGGGGCTCGGGGGGTGGCAGCGATCCCGCTAGGCGGGGGGTGCTGCGTGTGTCCCCGCCGTTGGGTGTCCCCCGTCTCCCCCCCCCGCCTCCGCGTAGCACAAGCGCCGCGGCCGCGTGCGCTCCCTCGGGGCCGCCCCAAATTCCGGGGGGACGGGCAAACGGGGGGGGGAACGGGGTGGGGGTTAGAGGAAAGGGATTGCGGGGATATGGGGGGGGATCACCCCGTCCCGTCCCGTCCGGTGCCGTCGCGGCGCTCCCCGGGCGGGAGCCTCACCTGGGATGTAGGTGTCGGCTCGCTCCTCGTCGGGCAGCGCGTCCCAGCGGCGCTCGGCGGGCTGCGGGCTGCGGCGCTTCACGAGGAAGGCGCGGGGCATGGCGAGGCGCGGCGCGGCGCGGCC
>JAWLRI010000446.1:448985-469277 GCA_034781795.1 Crypturellus tataupa | reverse complement strand
GCAGCCGCGGGGGGGGAGGCGGGCGCCGCCCCGCCCAACGGCCGCCAACCGCCACGCCCGCCCAACGGCCGCCAACGGCCGCTTCCCTCGGGCCACGCCCCCTCGTGGCGTGCAGAGCCCCGCCCCTCTCCCGCTGACCTGACCCGCTATCCAGGCCAGGCTGCCCTATGGCCCCGCCCCTTCGCCCCATGGCCCCGCCCCCCAGTGCTCCTGTGCGGGCTGCCCAGGCCCCGCTTTGGCCTCGCCTTTTCCCTTGGCCTTGGTCTCCCGCCCTATTTTGTCCTTTTCCATGCGCAAAACGTAACCCGTCCTTTCCTGTTCGCCCTAACACAGCCTTTAACCTATCCGTTCCTGTTTGCCCTAACACAGCCTTTGAGAAGGACGAAGGCGCTGCAGGAAAACCACCCCATGCAAGCAAGGATGGGAGCATCTATTTTCCCTCCTAGCAACCCCCTCTGCTTGTAAAATGTGTATCCAATACAGGGGTTCGGACCATGGGGGTAACCAGTCCATAAGGGGCTTAGCAAAATGCTTCTCTAGATTTGAAGGATACCTCAAAAAGCTGAGTCTGGCATAGATTTTACATGTTGATGTAACGTTGATTTATCCTAATACCCCCGTAACATAAACAGAATCTGAAATTTCAGTTTTATAATTCTTGATGTTTGGGGGGAAATAATGGCTTCAGGTCCAAGAGACCCATTTACTTAGAAAAATGAAAATAAGTAATGTGAACACACTTCAGACTCGGTGTAGGAATTATTTCACCTTCACCTTCATTCAGATTAACGATATTTTGACTCTTATAATTTGATATTCCAGGTGTTAATTGATTTGAGCTTTCATAAGTTTATTTAAATTGATTCAGAAGACAAGCACTCCTAACATTTGAGAATAGAAGGAGAGAACAACTTTTTTTGTAGCTTTTTGTCATGCTTGAGGCAAAAACAATGAAGGTGTCTTTTACAAACTGTGCCTTTGAGGAGGAAATGTATTTTTTCAGCATCTGGAGGATTGCCAAAGAGCTGTATTTTATGAAGGAAAAAGATGAACATACTCGTTGCCCTGATTGTTCAGTGACACGGTATCTTTTTGTATCTTTATTGTTATTAAAGAGCACTAATGAAGTAATTAGTTCATGACCTGTGTTTTTTAGTGATTTGTAATTTGTAACCAGAGTTCAGTGTTTTGAAGCCGACAGGAAGGAATTCCTTTTATTAATTTCCAGTGAGGGTTTTGATTGCAGGCTGACATACGTGTCTGTGCCGTTTGAGCAAGATAGAGTATTTCTTGAGCAAAACATTCCTACCTTGAATCTTAAGCAGAGCAAATTGTGCACTTACTGGTATTCTAGATGAAGGCCAAAATCCTGTGGGAACTTGTCAAATAATAATCACAGGTATCTTTGAAAATAACTTTGGGGTCAGTTTTCAAATAAATTACTTGCAGGTGTGCTTCAGCAGCATGAAAATAGATCAAATCCATTCTTCAAATTTTATCATTGGGCTTTTTATTGGCATAATCATTAGGCAACACGTTGCCATGTTCTCCTTTGCATGGTGAGCTGGTCCAGGGAGGTAAATCAGCAGAGTGTGACAGAGTGTGACTTCTGCATGGCAAGAAAAAAAAAATGAGAGAGAGAGAAAAGATTAACTGCTTTCTGCTGTTTTCTCTATCTGAATTGGGATGAGGTGAGCACTGTTGCGAGTGCGGAGGAGAGGATGGACATGGAGGGACAACAGCAGCGCCAGCTGAGGTTGGCTTACATTGCTGCATCCCTGCTGTCTTTGGGGAACTGCATCTCTTTGCTCTTCCACTGCCTCTCTTCTCTTCCCTAGCCAGACCTAGGTCAGTGCCTTTGGTGTCACTTGTTTTTAAATTCTCTATTCCCGTAGGTAAGAAATTAAGCTTAAGCATTTCTCTTGATTATCAGAGTGAAGAAAACTTTCAGGTAGTTTGGGTGAGGGAAAAAACGGGGAAGGAAGAAACAAAATAGATGGAATTTTCTTGGGGCTGTAGATTTGCTTTCCTTCCTCAGCACTGTCGGAGGGACTGATTCATAGCATTTTTTTGCCCTCTAGCTTTCCTCCACAGTGAGAGTACCCAACTGAAGGGAAAATAAATGAAGTATTTTTGCCCTACCGCTCTCAGCTTATTGACATCAGATGTCAATTATTACAGTCTTTTAGATTCAGTCAGGAAAATGGCTATGGCTAAAGGCAGCAGAGAATTGAAGATCTGCAAAGGTAACACGATTAATAGTGCTGCCGAAGGGATTAGAGCCCAGATGGAGATCAGTCGTATTCGATATCAAACAGGCTGTGATGAACCCGTCTCTTGTATTTCCAGAGGCTGCACAGAGGAGTTCTCAGAGACCTGGAGCGACTCAGTCAGAAAGAGGAAAATATTCGTCGTTTAGAAGAGCAGATCTCTTTGACGAAGCAGCTCAAAGAAGAGAGAGACAAGATGCTGCTGGAGAAAGAGTCCCAGCACTCCTAGGCACAGTCCTGACCCCTCCCAGTTGGAGGCTGGCATTTGGCAAGGTTTGCTCTCTTACAACTCCCAAGTAAGCAGAGATAATCCATGAAAGACAATTTATTTCAGATACATTGTAACACTGTACAAAAAAAAACTGTAGAGCCTCTATCTTCAGCACTTCCCTGTGCGGAGACCTGACTGGTGTGTGCAGTGCGGAGGGTCGTGTGAGCGCGGCAAGGAAGGGCCCTGTGTCCTGCCAACACTGCCTTCCATTCCGAGCTGAAGGATGGCTAATAACGTTCACATGAGCGGGCTGCTGAGTCGCCACGATGATGAAGCGACACGAACATCGACCTCGGAAGGTCTGGAGGAGGGAGAGGTGGAAGGGGAGACACTCTTGATTGTCGAGTCCGAGGATCAGGCCTCCGTGGATTTGTCACACGATCAGAGTGGAGACTCTCTGAACAGTGATGAAGGAGATGCATCCTGGATGGAGGAGATGTCCTATTACTGCGAGAAGTGTCAGAAGTGGATACCAGCCAGTAAGGATGCTGTTTTTCTTATTTCTTGTAGTGCTTCCCATTTCCAGTTTGCTCTGGGTACTCTCACAATACAGTGTGTGAGTCTCACCTGGCTTCAAAATGAGGCAAGCTGGTTCTGCTCTCCTTTTTAAAGGATAGCTCTATTTAGCCTTATTTCGTCATTGGGAAGAAATGCTCTTTGGGCATCATGCAGAGCATGGTAACCTAAGGCCATTTGTTGTGTTTGTGCATGTTAGGGGCTTACACCCATCAGCCATATGGGTGTCCAGACCTGGCATTCCCCAAGAATAAAATGGGACCATTTGTAAACTGAAAGCACGCAAGTTAGGAAACTGGAAGCCAGGGCTGGGCTTGGGAAGCATGAGCACATGCTTCCCAGTCCTGCTCTTGGCAGGTTGGATGGCTTCAGCCAAGTGACTTTGCATCTCACTCATCAGCGACTTCAAGGTAATGACTGTTTCTGTAATGGTCTGCAGATAAAAATGGTTCTGTAGGTGGTGTTACTTCTTCCTTCTGTCTTTCTGTCACTTTTTTTGGAATATATGACTAAACCTCAACCTTAATGGCTTCCCGATAATATAAACTTAATTTAGGTTTCACAGGAGCATGTCAAGCCTTTAGCAGCTTTTGGAGGCATTTGGAGTGGCTTGGGTCGCTTGATCTCTGCTACTGCTATTTGATGGAAGATATATTTTGTTCACTAAGTAACAGACTAGATGGGCTTTTCTCTAATCAAAATGATTTAATTTATTATTAGTTCTAAAACTTATATTCCTAAGTGCTGCCTTTGGCTAGAAACAGTGAACTTTTCAGGAGGCGCCTATCTTGCAGATACCCATTTTGCCATTGTCAAATTCACCAAAAGTTACAGAGTGGAAATCTCTCAAAGCTAGGTCAGCAAGTGTAATGGAGCCTCCATAGTACTAATGAGATACAGTAAGAATCAGCTAAAGAGACACATATACTTGAAAATTATGAATTCCTCTCTCTCGCTCTCAAAAAAAAAGGGAACCAAGTCCAAGTAGCATGAGATTTTACACTCAATTTGTCCAGTTTTACCATGATGTTCCTCTCTTGTTGCTGTGTAACAAATCCAAAGAGCAGCGAAAACTGATTACAGAGCAACAGTAACTAGATACAAATGTGTAAGGTAAACAAGGTGGGGAGAAAATAAAAAAAGGAAATCCAATTCTCTTTACTATTGTTCAGTTAAACTGATCTCAGTTGTTACTTGTGGAAGTTGCCAACAGCCTCGGACAAATAGCCTCTTTCTGTGTTGAATTGCCCTCTAGAAATTCTACAGTTCTAACAACTGTGGTTTTTCGCACCAAAGACCCAGATGCAGCTTTAATAGCCACATTTTGCAGTTCACTATGGAAGTGGAGCAGCCCAGTAGCACTGAGAAAGGCTTGATCTGGCACCACAGCATAGTAAGAGAGGTGCAGTGCTCTCAAGAAGCAGCCTTTCGTAGGTGCAATTTCAGAAGTGTTCCTGTGGTTCGTGATTTTTTTTTCTTCTTTTTTTTTTTCTTTAATACTCATTTGTGTAAATTAACCCTGGTGAATTCGGATTTTCAGATTCATCTGCTTGTTCTTTTGTTTTGCTTCATTTCTTTTTTCTTTCTTTTCTTCTTCCCCATGCTCTGAAAGTGAACCATGGAATTAAAACCTTTAATTTTTGGACGCTTGGGCATTTACAGTTGTCTCCCTCCCAGCAGACCACTCTTGTTCAGATAAACTTGCATTCAGGGCTGGCTTTCTGCAGCAGAGCACACACTGGAATGCTTTGCTGATTTGGAGCCTAATGCATGAACAGTAGACAAGAAAGCAACCTGTTTCATGAGAATATCATTCCTTATTGTCCACTAAGACCATTCCTTTGGCTTGCAGTCTCGGGGAAAGAAGATTAACCGCTGAAAAGAGTAACAAATACCTTAAAGCTTCATGCTGTGTCTAACATGCAAAATACTGTAATCAGGGATTGACAGCCCTGGTTGGTTAGTGATATGTGTACAGGGAAATAGAAAAAGCAAGCTATAAAATCACACAATAATTAGTGAGAAGGTGACAAGATAGGGAAAGTTTGTATATTCTAATGGCCTTTGCAGTTGCATATCTTTTTATGGGCTGGGTTTTTTAAATAGAATGCAAAACTAGTTATTTATTGAGGTATATTTTTTAGTCTAGGGAAGCAAGAGGAAGTGAAAAATGCAGAGCTAACAATCATCCCCTTTGTCTTTTCACCTATGTCCAGATGCTAAGCATGGCACCTCTTCTGAACATCTGAGCATTTCAGTTGGTCACTGCTGATCTCTGCAGCAGGAAAATTGCTCCTTTTACCTTAGTCATCATTGTGAAGTTTGAGATTTTTTTAGGAGCTGTCTCAATCACTAGATTCCAGGAAAAGGCAAAATTACTTTTCTGCCTGATCTTGTAGGGAATCTAAATATACTTTACATCTTTTCTTTTTTTTCCCCCTACCAAGCTACATATAACTTGCTCTTTTTCCTATTTGTTGCAGGTCAACTGAGAGAACAGCTCAGCTACCTCAAAGGTGATAACTTTTTCAGGTTTACTTGCTCTGATTGCTCTGAAGATGGAAAGGAGCAATATGAACGGCTGAGATTAACATGGCAACAAGTAAGTAGAAATAATTGTGCCAGCTGAATAACCACAAGAGTTTATAAAGTGGCTTGTTATGCATATGCTACGTGGAAAATGAGGATTGGGTATAGATAACAGACAGACATCCATGAACTTCAGAAATGAATTAGCTAAGGATTTCCTGCGTATTAGAACTTGAGCACTTGGCAAGTAGATTGGGAGGTAATCATACAAACCACAATCCTCTCTTTTTTTGTTGTTGTTTTGTTTTGTTTTATTTTTTCATTCATGTTGCTCCTGAATTCATGGCCCCAGGCAAGTTTAGAAAAAGCAAAGTGCATGCAGTTTGGCTGCCAGGCATGAGCAGTTGTTTGTATGTGAGCAAATGTATAGCTAGTGAGGTGGCAATATATAAATAGAAGTTTGCCAGCTGCCTAAACAGAAACCTGTTTCTGCTGTCTGTGATCTGAATAAGTTATCATTTGGCAGCCTACTTGTTCGCCGTAGTCCTTGCTTATATTTCCTGTTGAAAGTTTCGCAATGCTACGTGCTTCCTTCGGCTCAAGGAAGTTGGTAACGTTAGTGAGAGCACTGGGACCTGGGATTCAGGAGAAAGGGCTGTTTTGCAGTGCTCTTGTTATCTGGACCCACCATTAGCATGGCAATCTGTGGCTGGCAGAACAGAAGAATTTATTGGCCAAGTTACAAAGCAAAGGCCACTAGCATCGTACTCCCAATTTTCTGCTAGAGCAGGGGAGAATGACAGGAGGAACAGAAAGACAAATTCAAAAGAAAGTCTGAGGAGAGAGCTGGCAAGTGATGAATTTATCTTCCTAGGCTTCCAGCAGCCAGAGATGCTGCTGCTGGGGTAAGCCAGTTTGGTGGAAGCGGTCAAATCACTTTATTTTGAAACAGTTGTGATTTCTAGACTTCTTGGGATAGGTGGCCCCAACAGCCCCCTGCTTTTTTTTGCCTACTGAAAACAAGAAGTGTTTGTGACCTTATGAGACACTGTTTCACTGGAGTTTAAAGATGTATATTCTGTAGAGAAATAGTTTTCAAACCAAGAAGGAGAAGGCAGGAAGAGGCTAGGCAGAACTTTTAAGCTACCTATATTTCCTCATTTTGGCATCTTCAGGGATATGCTCTATGAAGCTACTGCCCATTGCTGGGAGAGCATCTCCCCAAAACTATATTTGAAACCTCTAGGAAAGGGAAGAACATGTTGCCCCTGGAAGTGGTATCCAACTGAGGCTGTGTGATTACTGGGAGGAGGTTTAAGCCTAGCTGCACTATTTTAGCTGTATTGAGTTGTTAAATGGTTACTGGTTAAATGTAATTAACAGTTTCTCCTCTTGGATTTACTCATAATGAGATTTTTTTTTTTTTTGTCCAATTTATCTTTTTGTTTAGACATATAGTAGATCAAGCTGAATTTGGTTGTGGATGAGCATGTGAAAAAGCTGTAAATGGCTTCTGTTTAATGAAGAACATGGGGTGGAAAGTGTAATTCCTGGGTGCTCAGAACTGTAGATAGATAGTATGTATTTTTTTTCAAAGAGTTTAACTTGTGTTATGTTTGAAATGTAGCAGTGGGTATCTAGAAAGATAACTGTCTCTACATTTCTGGGGGATTACCAAGTAGGATGACTTATAGCCCTTTTATTATTATTATTTTTGGACAGACTTTTCCCTGCCTTCACACTAGTCATATCCCAGCCGTGATATAGTTCTTTTATACTACTCTTATGCAAAGGCTTGTATCTCATTATAAATCTATGTAACTAAGTAGCTTGTTATTCTCCAGACATGGAGGAATCTCCATGAGGAAGTGAAAAATGTGTGGCTAACAAGAGAGAAGAATATGAAAGTAGAAAGAAGATGGATGACAGAAATTGCCTATGAGGTTATGCCAAAACAAAACAAACAAGATATTTAAGAGGATGGAAAGGTTTTGTTGTTTTTTTTTCCACCATGAGATGATATAAATGGATTTTTTTTTTTACCTCTAACATTTTCTTTTCCAGGTTGTCATGCTGGCAATGTACAATCTGTCCCTGGAAGGAACTGGCCGCCAAGGGTACTTCAGGTGGAAAGAAGATATTTGTGCTTTTATTGAGAAACACTGGACTTTCTTGTTAGGGAACAGGTAAAGATATCAATGACATCTCTTACTATGCTTTGCTCTTCAGAAAATGGAAGAAATTATTATTAAGAATCTGAATTTAGGTGTGAGGGATCATTTTGGAAATTAATTAATGTTTTTCAACAGGGAAAAAAAAAAAAACAAGAATGTTGCACAGAAGGAACACAGTTGCATATATTTTGGGCATATTACCTACCTTTAGGTAGTAGTATATGGACCTGCAAAGTTGAAGCGTTTCGATCTTTGATAAATTGTTACAACGCATGGATTAGAACTAGTCCTAGCATATATATATATATATATACAGATGTATGTGTATATATATGTACATATACATCTGTATATGTATATATATGCTGTATAAGACAGTATCACATTGAAACTGTCAAAAAACAGAACTTGCTTTTTTTAATGCTTTTGCATGAAAAGGAATGGAGAAAACAAACTGTGGGTTAGATTGATTTCCCAGACCTCTCCCCCCTCTCCAGGGCTTCTGTGTTGTAAGATCTATTTTGCCTGCCTGGGTGTTTCCTTTAGCATCTCTTTCACTGCTTCTCTGGCCCTGCTTACTCTGCTCTGGGTAACATTGGTGGTTGTCTCCCCTGCAAGCAGCAAGATCCTGGCTGAAGGCGGCTGATGGCCCATTCTGCCTCACTCAGAGAGCTGTCACCTCCCTGTATTCCCAGGTGCCTTTGAGACCTGCCCCATGGGGCTGAACCTCCTCTTGGCTCTGATGAAATCCAGGTGAAGTGATGACTGCCCTGGGCTGTGAGCTCCCCTCCTTCCCTGCATCTGTCCAGTGCTGGAGCATAGGGAGCTGAACCCTGTGTGTAGCAGTTGTAGAACTGCTTCACTCTCCTCCTTAACACATTAAACTGCCACTGATCTTGACTTACACTCCATGGTGCACACTGGGGCATTTGTCTTTAATTTTAGCCCACTGGAGAGTCGATGCCCCCAGATGTCTAATTGCTGCTGCCTGAATACTGCAAATACCTGCTCAGTTCTTCCTTGGCCCTGAATACTTGTGTCTTTGGCAGTAAAGATGTGCAAAAGTGAGGAGGAATCCTGACAGCCTGTGCAAAAGGTGGCTTTAAACCTGATTATCCATTGTCCAGAGGTGTGTCTCAGTTACTGGTTACAGGATCCATTTTTTTTTGACGCTTTCTCACTCGTTCTTCCCTAAGGGACATTTAAATTAGCCCTGTAGTCAGGTCTAAGGAGTTGTGCCTCCAGTGTGTAACAGATACACTGTCTCACAAAGCAAACGGCTTCAGTGCAGCTCTGCGCTCCCAAAGCTTCAGAAACAGCTCAGTGAGTGTGCCTGGCTCGCCTTTGTTGTCCAGTACAGATCCTATTCCCCATGGAGCAGGAGAAGCTGTGTAACAGAGCACTCTGAGCAGAGACAGGGCTGCTCCTGAAACGCTTGCGCTGTCCTCTTCTTACCTTGACATTCCCTGCTGCTCACTCGTTGTCCTCAGTGTTTTGTTTCTCCTGCTGCCTCTCCTCTGCAGTGTCCGACATTGCTCCAGCTATGGATTCAAGTAAGTAAAGACCGCTTAAAAGTGAAGTCACCTGATCCCAACCTTCTTTGTGAATTCAACCCTTGGGTCCTATCCTGCGGCCTTGGGCACGTGTTTTGCTAACTGGACTGAAGTCAAAGTTGTTAGGGCAGATGTTTACATTATGATTCTCTTTTTCTTCTGCGTGAAGTGATACCTTCATCCCTCTATCTTCCCCTTGCCTCTCCCATCCTGTACAGCCTGAGTCCTGTTTGCCGTCTTCAGTAATGGAATATGTAACACTGAGTCAACACAGCTATCTCTGGGCTGCTGCTCGTTTGTCTTTAGAGAGCTGTTAGGTGAGTAAGTTAAATGAGTGTATGAATACTTGAAAGACCAGGGCTCCAGCAGCAAGGCAGACCTGTGCTTTGTAGGCTCAGTGTGTCCTGACTCGGTGACAACGAAGACAAATTGGGTCCCACACTGCTGTAGTTGCAGAGCATTGGCAGGACTTGGCTTCACAAGACTCTGAGATCAGAGCCCATCGATACATTGCAGGGTGGCCTTCAGAGCAGTGCTCTGAGAGGGAATTCATGAGTCCCTCATCTCTCTGAGCCTGGGGAATACGTGAGGATATGACCCTGGTGTCAATGGTAAAAGCGCCTCGCCCTGGCAATCTGTGGCGGGAGGCTCTGTAATAAAAACACAGCTAGCAAAGGGTGACTTAACTTTCTTTTTTCTTTCTTTTTTTTTTTTTTTTTTCCATATTTCTTTATAGGAAAAAGACCTCAACATGGTGGAGCACAGTGGCTGGCTGCCTTTCTGTAGGAAGCCCCTTGTTCTTCCGCTCAGGAGCGCAGGAATTTGGAGAACCAGGGTGGTGGAAGCTAGTTCATAATAAACCCCCAACAATGAAACCTGAAGGAGAGAAGCTGCCTTCATCTGCACTGAAAGCAAAAGGTGACTATTTCCAGGATGACAGTTAGATTCCTGCCTTCCTGAGCCTGGTGCTGGAAGTCATGAAAAAAAGGTTTATTTAAAACAGTGCAGTGCAGCTATACTGCATTATGAGAAGTGGTTCATTTTATGTTAATCTCTCTTTGCATTTGTATAAACTGTGATTTGAAGCCTTCTGAGCTTTGTGCACCTGCATCTATAATTTCTCTGGTATTCTTTATCCTAGAACTTTTTTTCTTTTGTCCAAACTAGATGCAAATTCCCGTCTGTGCAGAGGTGCAAGATTGGGACTTAAAAGGAGATTTTAGTGGTGCACAGACTTTGTTACAAGCCTCAGAGTGAATTTCTTCAATATTTTCAAAATATGTTCTTTAAGGTTTTTAGTTTGCCAGATCTTATGACTGTATGATATGTATATAGTGACTGCAGGAACTCTGTGTCCTTTAGAATAACTGAACTACTTCTTCAGCAGCTTCCAAGCCACCTCTAGATCCCATCATTACTGTGGAAGGACTCCGGAAACGGGTGAGCCGCAATCCAGTTGAGTCAGCCATGGAGCTGAAGGAGAAGAGGTCTCGCACTCAGGAAGCCAAGGATATTCGGAGAGCCCAGAAGGAGGCAGCCGGCTTCCTGGACCGCAGCACCTCCTCCACGCCTGTGAAATTCAGCAGCCGAGGCCGTCGCCCTGACATAGTGCTTGAGAAAGGGGAGGTGATTGATTTTTCCTCCTTGAGCTCCTCGGATCGCACCCCTCTGACAAGCCCATCTCCTTCCCCATCTCTGGACTTCTCTGCTCCTGGAACTCCAGCCTCGCACTCGGCTACTCCCAGCCTTCTCTCAGAAGCAGATCTCATCCCAGATGTCATGCCACCACAGGCCTTGTTTCATGGTGAGAAATGCTATGTTTTCCTTTTGTTTGTTGTTTGTTTAACAGGAAGCTTAGTTTTCAAGCAAGACATTTTAAAAAATGGAAGCTCCCAGTGACCTGCAAGATTTCTTTCAAGACTACTTGGAAACTAAAAAAATACTGTTTTGTCTTAACTGTATATAAATCTTAATTAGATTTTCATAGTTGTAGTCACAGCTTCTAAGACTAGAAGGAACCATCATTATCCTCTTCTTGAGCATCCTGGATGCCCCAGAAGAACATTCTGGGCAGAGGATTTCACCTAGCAATTGCTGCAGCATTCAACACAAGCCAGGCTCTTTTATTGCAGCCTGAAGTATACTGCTAAATAACTCTTAATTTTGCCTTCACTGATTCTGAAATGGCTGGACTTTTATTTTCACAGCAGCATTTCAGTAGTTTGGTAAATTTAAACACGGATGATTAACAAGCCCATCTAATAGGTGTTAAATTTGTGTCAAGTCACAATACACTTGTTCAGGCTGAAAGCTGATAGTTCCTTGAGGGCCCAGATCTCATTGTAATGGAGAAAGGAGAGAATAAAGCTCTTCTTGTTGCAAGGAAAGAAAAAAATTATGTAGTTCTGTAGGCGGATCGATCCTGTGTCTGTGTAACTCCTAACTATTCCCTCAGATTAAACAGAATTTATCCCAGATACACTAGCTGAAGACTTGCACCTTGGTCATTTGATCCCAAGACTTTAGGAATTTCCAAGCAAACAATTAAATGAAAACACAATTTAAAATTTGTCAAGGAATTTGAGCTTTACAACTGAGGTGCAGAAAGTTTTGGATACCAAACTGGAAGACAGTTTAAGAGGAGCGTGGATTCCGCATCCTGAAATTGGATTCCTAAGGTATCTCCTTTCAGGCATCCAAAATCAGGAGGACCAAAAGTTAAACAGAAAATGGAGTATTTGGGGTAAACCCACTTTATTTTCCCTTGGCAGAAAAGTCTTGTGATGACCTTTTTTGAAATGGGGCTCTGATACTTACATTTTCTTCATGGGTTATTTTGACCTATTGAACAGATGATGAAGAGATGGAAGGAGACGGAGTCATAGACCCAGGAATAGAGTATGTGCCCCCTCCAAGTGGAACAGCTGGGCCTGGGATAACAAGTAGAAAAAAAGTGAAGACAGCTGAACAGATCAAGCAAGAGGTGGAGAGTGAAGAAGAAAAAGCAGAGAGGATGGAAGGTGACAGTGAAGATCCCGAGGAGTCCAGTGCATCCCTACAGGCAAGGGGGCGAGACAAGAGGAAAGCCCAGCTGGAGAAGGATGCTAAAGCCAGAGTCCCCAGGCATGCCTCTGTGAGCATCTATGAGGAAAAGCTGCTGCTGAAGAGATTGGAAGCCTGTCCCAATGCCATAAGCATGACCCCGGAGGCGCGGAGACTGAGGCGCAAGCTGCTAGTCAGGCAGGCCAAGAGGGAAAGAGGACTGCCCCTCTTCGACTTGGACCAGGTTGTGAACGCTGCCCTGCTGCTGGTCGATGGGATCTATGGAGCCAAAGAAGGAGGTGGTCCCCGGCCCCAAGCAGCACAAGCAACATACAGAACTACCAGCCAGGACTTTAGGATCTTGGACAGATACCAGGTGAGTGCTTTTGGATCCAGGTAAACTTTGGGCACTAGTTGTTTTAGAGCTTTGGTGCAGAGAGCAATGTGTGCAGCTCATAATCTCAGTGAGAATCTGAGAGTGCCCTATGGGTACTTTTGGGTGGGACCACCATGCTGTGGGTCCACACTATCCTGGCGAAGAAGGAAACCCTTATTGCAAAAGCCCTTTTTTTTTCTCTCTGTTGATACAATTTCTCCATGTTAAGTCGTTGACTAATCTGCCTGATGTGTTTTGGATTTATTTATGTTTGTATATGCAGACAGTGCTGCCTGCCTTGAAGGGCTATCGACAGCAGATGACGAAATTTTTGTACCGGCTGGTAGGCTCAGAAGACCTGGTGACCGACCACAGTATTGTCAGTCCTTACACATCTCGGGTCCTGAAGCCTTACATCAGGTACAGGCGGTCTGAGACTGTCTTTGAGGCAGTGATACTTATCCCTCTCTGCAGTTTTTATGGTAACCCTGCAGGCACAGTGATTTACTTAGCTGAGCAGCTAAGTGGCTGGCTGAATGAACTGGCTGAATGTGCTCTGCACTGGGAAGCATCTTGATGTCCTATACAGTGGGGTTTTGATTTTTGCTGAGTTGGGTGCTGTTTTCCTGCATGAAGAGAGGGCTGTTTATTTGTTGCAAGTTGAACATGTCAAGAAATACTTCGTGGGCAGCACCCATTCAGCTGCAGCAGCAGTTACTGTTGTTGACTGACCTTTTGTGTTTGCTGTTCATGTTTTTGGCAGGCGTGACTATGAGACAAAGCCCCCAAAACTCAGGCTGCTGGCAGAAATCCGGGCACATCCGCACAGGACTGATCCCAACTGGAAGGCTGAGCCAGAAGCACCCATTGATTACTGCTATGTTCGCCCTAATCACATACCCACTATAAACTCCATGTGCCATGAATTCTTCTGGCCTGGTAAGATTTCTTTAGTGCTTGTTTTTATTTATTTATTTATTTTTAAGAAGTAAGTAGTTTTTTTCTGAAAAAATGTTGTTGAGACAAAGTTTTCTTCTATTGGTGTCTGGTTCAGTTCTTAGAAAGCCACTATCTGGTGTTTGTAGGAATGTAGCCGAGATGGACACATTTGGTATCTTTGTCTTTTGAGATCCTATGGAACTGGACAATTAGCACTAATTAACACAATGCTTAAAGAAATTGGTCATTTGGGGTGATACCATTGATGTCAGCAGGAGCTGACACCTGCTAACATCAAGCTATATGTTCTGCAGAATCGAGGCCTTGAAATAAGAAACAATTTTATCCGTAATGTTTATTGGGTTCATAAGAAATTTTCTTCCTAGTAGCCATAGCTTTGATGGGCTGTTGCACTGACTGCTGCAAACTTCCTAGTGATGCTTTTTATTTCTCAGCATTTGCAAGGTACAGGAGAATTTGGTCTTGATTTTTCTGTATCATTTTTTGAATGGTGAGCTCCTTGGGACAGTGTCTGTTCCAGACTGGAGGCCTGTTGTGAGGCTCTAGTCTGTAGCTCTTCTGGAATAATAGTAGTAATAATAGTGATGTTCACCTACTACATGGATCAGCTTGTGCAGCACTGCGGACTGACGGGGAAAAGCCAAATGCAAACAGGACACACCTTTATTCAAAGTAACCATTTGCTTTACGTTGTGATTTGCAGGTAGTGATTCAGCTTGTTTGTAGTTTGGCAGCGCCCACAAGCTGCAGTTGGGATCAGAGCTCTCTGTGCTCTTCCTTGTCCAAATGGCACATTTCAGAGGAGCAACCTTGGCCTGGCTTCCTTTTTGCCAGAAATGCACAAAATGCTGCAGTTGTAACAAAAGCTGGATTCCTTTGTTATAGTCTCTCCCTTCCAGTTGTGCATTTGAAGTTTGGGCTAAGTAGGGCGGCACCTTGGGGACTCGGCCTGTTCTGCTCAAGCTGGGGAGGGTGGGTGCGTTGCACCCTGCCACAGATGGACAGTGCCTCATTCAAACGGGAAACCTGGCGCTCCCACCAGGCTCCAAGCAGGAGTCAACATCTCTTCCTTTGGCACCTCTCTTCCTTTTAGATTCGATGGTGATTGCAGCCAGGTCTGTGCTAGCAGGAGGGGGACCAGAGGAAGCGATAGCTCTGAAGAGGCACGGTGCTTACAGCAAGCCAAAGGCTGTTTGGACACACAGGCTTTGGCTTCACAGGCACTGCTTCCGAGCAGAAAATACTGATTGAAGCAGTTCCCCCCGCTTCTTTTTCCCTAGACCCACCACTGCTATACCAGTGCAGTGATACATGATGAACCAACTGGTGAACTTGTTAATAATCCACTATTATTCTCTGGGTTAATTTTAACCCAAAACAGTTTTCTGAGCCTTTTAATCATGTGGCTGCACAAAGAGGTGGGCTGGCGCTGCTGAGGAGGCAGTGCTTGGCACAGGGCATGCCTCAAAGAAAGAGATAAAAAGATTACAGCTTGATCCCACCTGAGTTTCAGCATTTGAGACACCCATGATGTGTCTCAAACCTGCTATAGCGGTAGATGAAAAGATGCTCGTAGAGGCATTTTCCGTCCTAGATGCACCCTGTTGTTTTCTAATAATTATGTTCTCTCATGGATTGAGTTCTTTAAAGTTTAGGCACTCAGCAGGTGAGTTCAGGCCTCAGTTCTTATGCTTTTCCTCCAAATCTTTAGAGTTTTTCACTGACGCTGGTGTGCTCGGGGCAGCGGAGTGCTCCTGTACAGACCTGCTCTGAGGCATTTTGCAGTCAACTGCTCCCTCCTGCCAATCAGTTCCTCCCACATCTTACTCACTCCACCCAGTTCGCTCTCGAGTAAGAGTTAATTCAGCTGCTTAACTTTGGCCGGGCTCTTTGCTTTGGGAAATCTGGCATTTCGGGGCAGTGGTAAAGGTTACTGGAAAAACTGTTACTTTGTCATCTCACCTTCCAAAATACATCAGTGATTGCCACTTTGAGGCTGAAAAGAGAAGCGGCTTCACACCCCAGATGAAGGGGCAGACTAAGTGCAAACAGTTTTTGATAGCTGTGAATTTCCTGCCCGGGTTCATAATGCAGCTGCACGAACAGCACAGGAGGAAGGAGCTCCAGAGCAGGTGGAGAAGAGGGGTAGGATCACCCTGGGCAGCTCGTGCTGCTGATGGTGAAGCCCGGCCTTGTGTCTGCTGGGCTTGGAGAGGTTCTGCTGTGGGAGCAGGATGGATAAGCTCCAGTTTACACCCCTTACCCCATCTGTCTCTCCTCAGGCAGCTCCTCCAGCATTTGCAGACTGGAAGAGTAAAGGTGGAGGGCACCCTGGCCCAGGTGGAGTGGGGCACAAACCTATCGGGAGCCCACACACATTTACAACTCCAAGTATCTTTGTCGGATGCTTAAAACTGGGTCCTTAACAGTCCTTGCGGATGGCTCAAGAATACAAACGAGGGAAAGATTAGTTGCATGCTGAGATTGTGCAATTATTATTATTTAACCATTCCTTGGAATCGACTTCTTGTGTTTTATCCTGAGATCATTTGCGAGGAAATCAGCTTTGTCCCCATTGTCAAGCAGGCTTTGCCAGATCCAGCACCTATGACATCAGTTGCAGAAGTTTTGTTTTGACTATATGTTTGGTTGAAGCATCTCAGAATTACAGAGTTTTAAAGTAAAAGCAGAAGAAAAGAATTAAAAAACTGTTTCCAGAGGGCTTTCAACTGTAAATTTCCACACAGGGATGGCATAGTGTAGCCTGCTCCACTTTCTGCTTGAGATGCTTTCAACTGCTAATTATCTTTCTTGCTGCAGGAATTGATTTGTCCGAGTGCCTGCAGTATCCAGACTTCAGCGTTGTTGTTCTTTACAAAAAAGTTATTATTGCCTTTGGCTTTATGGTACCAGACGTGAAATACAACGAAGCCTACATCTCTTTTCTGCTCGTTCACCCCGAGTGGAGGAGAGCTGGAATTGCAACCTTCATGATCTACCATCTTATCCAGGTAACGGAAAAAATCCTGTTTCTCTGTTAAAGAACTATCTCTCTCTTCTTCCTTGTGTGCACACGTGCAGATGGCACAATGCAAATCATGCTGTCTTGCTCCTTCCTTTCTCCTTTCCCCTTTCCCTTTCTCTTTTTGCTTATTCATCCATTTGCACAGATTGTCCACAGCCACCAGCCCACCTGAATGTTTACAGTGTGAGTTCACTTCAAAACCTCACTGGTCAGGTATTCAGCATAAATAGATTTTTGACTATTTTGGGATTCAGTTTTCAGTGGCCCAAAGCTCATAGGGGTATAGAGGAAAATATATATATATATATTGGTTAGGTTTTATTAGTGTCTATTGCAGCTTCTGTTACCTAGACCTGGAGGTTTGTTTTGTGACCAGTGTAGCTGCATTAAATCACTTACTGATCTTAATATTTTTTTTCCACCTCTACTCTGCTGGTTCAGGTCCAGCGGAACTGAAGAAGAAATGTGTGCAACCTCATTCAAATTTGCTCAAATACACTTGCGCTGGGCTTTGTTCCACAGAGACACTTGGGAAAATTAATCTGAGCTAACTGAAGGGCTGGTATTAAAGCAGTTAAACTTCATTAAACCCCTGAATGAATACTGTTGTTCAGGCATTGAGTGGCCTTAATTCCATTTGCTTAATTCAACTGCATGAAACCCAGCTTAATTTTAAGCAGGGATGCAGACAGACAGATGTCCCTTTCGGAACCCAACAATGCCTCTTTAGGGCCCACAGTTTTACCACTCCTTGAAATCTCTTGGCAGAGCTGCAGATGTAAAGCATTCCTTAACGTGTTTTAGTCAAGAGGAGCTGCACTAGGGAAAACTCACTGTAAAAGTTGCTTTTACTCCAACTCCAAGGTAAGGAGTGCTTGGCAGGGCCTCAGGAACAGTGATTTCTACCTTGGAAAAACAGTTTTCACTGAGAGTAGCTCCTCAAAGACACCTGAGGGTAACTGTCCTACCAGCAAAGCTCTTTGCAGTGCCCATCTCTCTTTCTTCTACATGGTGATAGAGGCACTTAGTTCACTAAGCCATTGATTTTAAATTCAGCCCTTCACGTTTTCTGAGCATGTTGGTATAGATGAAATGGCCTTAACTACAATCAGCTAGTGTGAGACATCAACACCTGATAAGAACAGGCCTTAGAGGTGAGCCGAGATTTGAAGAGCTGCCCTCATCCCTCTCTGTCAGGATTGGCAAGTGTTGGCAAGTCTGCCAGCGAGCCCTCTCAATTTTAAATCCCTGAGAGGGCAAGAATTGCTTTTCCTCGGAATCATCGTGGTAATTTCCTATGGGATGTTGCTTAGTATTTCCACTTAAACAATATTCATTACACACAGAATTTTCCTAAATCAGTAGGAGAAAGCATAAAAAATTACTGTAGTGGCATCTTTCTCAGAGAACTGCCTAGTAAATAATCCGGGATCTTTAAGGTAACAGTAGCAATGTCTTTTTCTGACTGAATTGAACTGAATTCCCTGCCTTCTCAGGAGGTGACTGCGGTGCCCTGGAGGCTGGGCGAGGAGGTGGGTGGGATAGATGGGAATTCCAGCACCACAGCCTTGGGGTACTTGGGTGCTGCTGGCAAAGCTGCAGAGAGCTCAGCTTTGTTTGCAGGCAGGGAGGAGCAGGGTGCCTGATCCTCTGGCACCCGCTGCCTTTTCTCGGGGCCATTGTTGTTAAGCATTTGAGATTAGCGCTATACACTGAGATTAGTTTTAATTAACAATTATTTAGCAACTGGCAAGGGAAAGATGACAAATTATAATCGCAAAGCCACTTCTGTTGTCAGCCCCCTTTCTGAGAAATGAAAACTCTGAGAAATGGGAGAGTTTCCTTCACATTCCAGCTGTTGCTATGTGTGGTAACCTCTGTGGGTGTTTTTTTTTTTTTTTCTTCCTCCTTGCATTTTCTCTGTAACTTAAACACCAGACCATATGAAACTCTTCACCTCCACATTGCCCCAGAGGCTTTCTCATTCCTTTATGTGTGTTTTTTTAATACTATTTTTCCCCCTCCACTTGGCAGACCTGCATGGGCAAAGATGTAACCCTTCACGTCTCAGCAAGCAACCCCGCTATGCTGCTCTACCAGAAATTTGGATTTAAGACCGAAGAATACATTCTGGACTTTTATGACAAGTACTATCCCTTAGACAGCAAGGAGTGCAAGCACGCGTTCTTCCTCCGCCTGCGCCGCTGAGAAAAGCCCAACGAGTTGCCCTGGCTTTTGGCCGAGGATGTTGAGAGGGCTGCAGTGCCCTGATGTCCCTACCCTCGGGACCGCTGACACCAGCAGTGCCGCCGCGCCTGCTGACCGTGCAAACCGAGGGCACTGCTCTGTGTCCTCCGAGGGCAGAGGCCACCCGGGACACGCTGAAACCACTGGAAGACTGAAAATATTTATGGGGTGTCCTTCTGCACCTATCGTTTTGGAGAGCCCCACGCACACAGCTCGCCACGTCAGAGGGGCCCCAGAAATGTCAAGTTTTAAAACCTGTCCAAGAAAAGTGTCGCAGTTTTTGTTGGTGGTGGTTTTTGGTTTAGGGAAAATGAAGAACCTCTAGACTTAAATCACGTGAAGTGTTTCTGTGAGTTGATGGCCGTGTTAGGAACCGTGTTTTGAATCTCTGAAGGGAAATATAGTGTTATGTATAGCTGGATGCTAACTTTAGGAAAGTTGTGCACTAGTCAGCACAACACCACCGGGACCATTTTAGGAATACTGGAGTATGTATTATGTGATTCCCAATGAAACCTCAGAGATGTCCTTGTCCTGCTCCCTCCCTGCTGCCTTCCCTTGTTGGACGTGTGCTCAGCGTGAAGTTCTCCTGGTTCGTGGTATTTTGCCTTCAGGAATGACATGTCCAGCGTGTTCGGAGCCAGGGGAGGTAGAGCGCCGCAGCTGCCGCGTGGTTTATTTGGAGTTTTGCTGTCTGTTCCCCAGCTCTCGATGCTGGGACTCGTCCCCAGAGCTGCAGCTCCGAACGCAGCCCCAAGCGAACGGGCGCCACCGCCTCCCGCCGCCGGCACGGCGTAGTCGGGCAGGGTGTGAGACGCAAGCTGCGCCCCGCGGGCCTGAGCGGGCCGCCCCCGGGGGAGCAGGCGCCCGGGATCAACCAGGGCCTCCATTGCGTGGCTGTAGGACGAGGAGCGTGAAAAATAGAGGGGAACAACTAAGAGTGCTAAATAAAGGAGTTTCCCTGGTCACGGAGTGTGGTCCCCCTGCACGCTTTCTGCAACAGCTCAATTTTTTTCATCTGTGAGGGCACAGTGAGTGGCAGCGTGTTCTGCAGCCAGTTTTAACTCAAGAGCAGCGCCCCAGATGCAACCTTGGTGGGGTTTTTGTGTAATCACTGCGCATCTTCACCCAAACAGAACCCGTGAGGAGGAGGGGAGGGAAAAAGCGCGCGTGGAAGCGGGACTTGCTGCACCTCTGCCGGCTGTCGGGCAGCGGCGTCTGGCCCCGCTGCTGCCGCAGGGAGCTGCGCCGGGGGAAGCGCAAAGCGGGCGCAGCGCCGCGGGCACGGGCGGCAGCGGGACGGACCGCGACAGGGACGGGGACGGGGAC
>JAWLRI010000446.1:430029-448677 GCA_034781795.1 Crypturellus tataupa | reverse complement strand
CTCCCCGGACCGGGCGCAGTGCTGCTTCGGCTTCAAGGCGCGGGAGGGCTGGGAGCCCGAGGACGACCCCGTGTGAGTAGCGGCAGCCCCCGCGGGCCCCTCTGCCCCTCGGTGCCGGCCGGGGAGGCGGCGGCGGCCGGAGGCCCCGCGCGCCGTTACCCGCGGCTCTGCCCGCTGCCGCCCGCAGGCAGGAGCACAGGAAGCACTCGGGCGGCTGCGCCTTCCTCGCCCTCCAGAAGGACGTGGCCGAGCTGACCCTGCAGGAGTTCCTGAGGCTGGACAAGGAGCGCATGAAGAACATGATCGTAAGCGGCCCGCGGCGCCCCGCACGCGCGGGCCGAAAAGCCCGTTCAGTGCCTGGACCCGGCTGCTCGGCTCCCCCTTGCCGTGCTCAGAAACGGGGCTTTTCCTCGTCTCACGCAGGGCCGGCTGCTGTGAGCTTCCCTGCTGTCCAGCCTCTGCCTCATATCAGGTAATTTAGTAATCGTGTTTTACTTTCTATTCCCTGCAGCAAAAGAAAATTTCCGAGAAGGTGACCGAGATCGAAGAAGTGGCCAAGTGTGTCCGTCGCGAAATCGAGCATCAAGTCCGCTAGGCGCCCGCAGCCTGTCACCTCCTGCTGGCGTCTGTCTTAATTTGTCCCCCAGTGCTGCCCGTTTGACTGAATCGGTGTTTTCGCCTTGAGAACGCTTCCGTGCTGGCCCTGAGTCACCTGGTTCTGGCAAGGAAGGATCAAGGCAAATAACTTTTTAAAAAGTCAAGGGAAAGCTTCTTGTGCCTCTTATGCATACGCCTCTATTTGTAGTTCTCTGCTGTCTCACGTTGATGCATTTTTTGAATAAAAGTTGAAAACAAAACAGGGCCTTTTTTTTAGCTGAAGGCATGAAGTGATTTAGTGCAAGAAGCTGCGTTGAAAGTTGCTTTAAGTTGAAACTGGAAAATCAGCTAATCTGAGTACAGCTTAGAGTGCTATTGGCTAAAATACGAAACCGCTTTAGGAAATGCGTGAAGAGACGCGGGGCCGGGAACCCCTGCTCGCTCAGGGCCCTGGCTGCTGCCTGATACTGTCTGTGCGCCTGGGAGCAGCTCCCTAGCACAGCGTGGAAAACAAAGGCGACTGGGTAAAAGATACGTGGTATAAAGATTCCCCAGCTTCCACTTTGCTTTAGTGCAATGCCCACCCGAGTTAGCAAGTGGTCTTCATGCCGGAGAAAGTTCATACAGGGGGATTGATTCCAGGTGCTTCTCCTGGAAACACCTCATTTTCCCTTAGTTTAAAGCTAAACACGTTTAACAAGGGTAATCAGACTAGATCCCACAGTCAGGATGTGCCTTATCACACGGCAGAAACAGAGAGGTTAGACTTTTCGTATACAGAGGTCTGGAGGATAAATGGCAGAACTTGTCTGTTTTTCTTTCTGCTTGGCGTTGTCAGCCCAAGGGGAGGCTGCCTTAGGCACTCCGAACCTCCTATCAGTCAGCGTTAGCATGAGGATGCTGCCTCTTAAACGTGAGGTTAGAGTCACAGGCCAGGCTAACGTTCATGCAGTGAACACCCACCGGGCCAGAAAGTGAACCGCAAGCGAGCAGTGACTTACTTCATCCAGCAGTACCTGCATGGAGCAGTCGTTCCACCAGAGTTGTTCCTTCCCCGTTTGCAGAAATCAGCCAGGGGCAGCTCACACGGTCCTGCTTTCACTGTGTGGACCACATTTTGCTTTTGAGTAAAGGTGGATGACGCACAGACACGGCTGCCTGAAGTAGCCGGGAGAAGGCTGCAGGAACACCGCAGTATTATTAACCCCCGATTCCAACCCAGGAGAATTTCTGCACCTGAGGAAATGTTGGGTGACACCGGCTAGTGTCGTACTGTCGAAGTCTTGATTCTGCAGACAGTTCTGTAAGTGATTAGCTTTGTATCCATTTACTTACCCGGGGCTGTGTTCAACTCATCACAAAAAAAATAAGCAGGGGCATAAGTTCTTTGTTGTACAAAAAAAACTCTGAAACCTCCAGAATTTGTAAGTATTTTATTTAGAAAACAATATTTTTTTTTTTAGCAGTCGTTAACTAAATGAATATAGATATACAAAAACCAAAACTGCTTTTCCTTTTCTTTCTTCCACCTTTCTTTCTCTTTCTTCTGCCCTCCTACAAGCCCAGTCCTATGACCTGTGACATTTTTATCCTGGGACTCAACTATCCAAGCTCTTCACTGTCTAGCTCCCATTGAGTTGACCAAGTCATCTAGGCTCAGATTACTATAGCTTCTGTTTTAAAACGTTCTGTGCCCTTATTGACAATCCTTCCAGCAGGCTGTGCTTTCCCAGTGTGGGGTCTCTACGGGCAGGATAAGGGAACCCCTTAACCCCTTCACTTAAAGACTGCAGTTATGTTAGATCAGATTCCCCTGTCCCCTTCACCCTGTGCCTGCGCAGACTGGATCTCACAGTCAAGGCCACGTCCTATGGAGCCAGGACCAGGGTCTAGAGAAGATGATAAAGCTCCATCGGATGGTGCTTCCGACAGAAGCCAGTAGCAAAATCTGCCTTCAACGGTCTTCACGTCTTAACACTCAATCAGTAAAAGCAGAATGGACCCAAAATGAGAGTAACAGTCTAATAGAGAGTAGGGACAAAGCTGGCTAGTTCCAGTTCTGTGATGAGTATCAGTCACAAATTTGTGTTTTATATGAAGTTTTATATGAAGGGGGACTTATGTCCCCTTTTCCCCCACAGTCAGTGTTAAAGGTATTTTTATCCTCTTGGATGCCTTCTTTTATGTTAGTGCAGTGCTACAGCTAGGTTTTGCTGTACTGCCAGAAGACACGTACGGGGAGCTTGTCCTCCTTTTCTGTAAAGTTTCTTAACTTTGTCTGCTTTATTTTACCTCTCAAATGGGAAAGATTATGATCCTCTTCGCCTGCTACAGAAAAGGAAAGCAATGTTAATTCAAAGCAATGCCAGTATCCTAAAAAGAACTCAGGCGTAGAGATCTGCAAATAATTTATCCCTCGTCCTCCCTTTCCCCTCCAAAATCTATTATTTTGCATCGAAAAGAAAGCAGTATTTATTATTTTTTTTACAAGAGAGAAAGTGATGAAATATTTGTTGCAGACCAGACTGGTTTTAACAAAGGTTTACATACAGGCAGACTTCAAAACCTGCTATTTTGAAATGAAGATTCATTGAAGTGTGGACCTCGGGGAGTGGGAGTCTTTCTTTTTTTTTTTTTTTTTTTTTTTTTTAAACTGATTGCTGCTATTCAACAATTGTGACTCAGATTCATGGATTGTGTTGACCAAAATCCCAGCAATGTTTTCAAAGCTATTTGCTTCACAAATACTCATGACCACAACTAGATGGCCTTGAATAGATACATATGTTCATTATTTGTAAGAGATATGATTTACCAACCTGTAAGAGGGTTAAAAAGCAAATTATTGCAGCACATAGCGAACCTTTGAGCTGGTATTGCTAGAGTGCATAGGATCATGGCCACATCATGGATACTCTAAAAAACCCAGCTCCTAGTGCCGTGGCTGCCATTTACAAAGCTTCAGAGCAGAAGGATAAACTAGCAGGAAATTTTTATATTAATTGGAGCATGCCAAAAGATTCAGGAATTGCTGAAATCTAATGCTGACTTTACATGTTAACAGTTTCAAACTAAAAGATCCAAAGATTCAAACTAAAGACTAAAAACACTGCAGTGAGCTATGGCTGCAGTTCACTGGCCTTTTTGGCTGTCCTCTAAGGATGAAACACGCTTGGGACCTTTTGACAGACTCGGTTTATTCTTAAATCTAAACTCAGCCACATTTTGAGAGTTTTGAAATGAATTTAAGTGGGTACAGAATGTGCCAATACAATAGTATGGCCTGTCCCGGTGTGCAATTTTTAACCTTTCAATCTCTACTTCTTGACTCCTAAATTTATGGTTGACCATAAGGACAAAACCAAATTCACCAGAACTAGCAGGACTGCCATCCAGTCCATCTCTGCCTTCTGCCACAGCGCCCAGGTCACGGTTGCTGAACGTCACTGTTTTACTAGCAAGAGAATCCTGTAGAATCAAAGGCAGACATGAATCAGATTATCAGATAATGTTGGAATGGTCTCAGTAGCACAGAACAGAGGTGTTTATCTTAAAACCCTATGTATTTTTTAAATTAGTCTCAAATTAGCAGAAAACAAATGACTACTTGTAACTAAGTACATTTTGTTTTGAGGCAAGGTAATGCAGGAGATTCTTCCTAACGTACAGGTTTCTTTTGATTTAAGAAGTGACCCAACCTTTTATGAAATCAATCTCCAAATGAAAGCATCTCTTTTGTCTGAGAGATCTGATTAACTTCTCGATTGCCAAATGGAAGCGATAAACCTTTTTCAGATGCTACACAGAAGACACAGTCTGAATTCTGGATCTTTGCAATGATAGACTTCAAAGTGGGGGTTTATGTGGGTGTTTTTTGTAACACACTAATGCAGGAGGTAGGTATTTTGAAGGTTTGAATATTGTTAACGGGAGCTCTAGCAAATATCTCCAAACTATTCAAAATTTCTAAGCTTGAGCATACCATGCAAAATGAAGAAGAGTACGGCCAAAGATCAGGAGGTTTTGTGATGCTAGGATGATCAAACATCAGTTAGAAGAATTTTAATAATAATGATAGCAAACTAGTGAAATGCAAGATATCAATGTAACCCATGAGGCCTGGCTTAATCAGATAGATAAAGATTCCCCTTCAACTACTTCTAATAGAAAAAGCTTCTTCTCATTGAAGTGATGAGTTAGCACCCTCTGAACAACAGCAACAAATTCTTGTGCGGTCCTGAATTTAAAAATATATCAAGTACTATGCGGATAATATCTATTGACAGCTTTAGACAAACTTTCTAACAACAGGGCCTCGTCCTCCCCAAAACTGACCTTGTTAAGGGCGAGAGCATAACTTAAGGTAATAGTGACTTCACAGTCATCCTCATGAACTGCCGCAGACGTAATCTAGAGAGAAGGAGAACCATTAGCACCGCTTACACAAGTACACTGATACAGTTTTAGGCATAACTACCATCAGCCCATAAGTGAGGGGTATCAGCAAGCAAATAACAACAATAATAAATCCTGTGTGTCAATCTTTGTGTGCTTAGGGTAAGGAGCCACCACTTCTCATCTCACTGGAAAAGGGGCAGGTGGCATTTTGCGTGACTGGGATATCAAAACGCCCCAAATGTCCAGTTATGCCAACAGATAAGTTATGGCTTTACTTCAAACTGCAGCTTTTTTCCATCCAGACTTTGTGAAAGGCTACGTAGTCCTTAGGATTCCCTATTCCAGAAGAGCTTCTTACCTGCTTTAGTTGTACCAAGCTGTAGAAGCACAGTCTGTAGGAAAACATGGGCACCTTTCTGGGTCAATTCATTTAGATAGCAATGTTGGCAGGAAGGGAATTGAGGTAATTTATTAAAAAAAAAAGCATGTGGGGATTTTAAAAGTGGTATGAAGCTGACAAGGGTACATTGTAGCAGATTGAGATTTTGATAATGTCGATTATATTGCTAATCTGTGTGAAAACACCCAAAGAAACATTAAATCCAGAGTGCTGGCATCCACTTTGAATTGTTTCTGTTACTTCGGAGTGATGCTTCCAGACAATAGGATGACCACAGGCCAAGAAGCAGCAGGGCTATAGTCTCCCTCTAAGCAATTTAACATCTTCCAGGCATATCCTTCCAAATCCTCTAGCAGAGAAAACACGTTGCATGGGACCTGTATCTCAGCTCTACCAACCATTGACTCCTGTATTTATATTTGTGCTAGTTTCTCAACGTGCTGGTGGACACAGTAGGTCTGAGTGGATCTAAAACTCAGATGCAAAATATCCGATGGGATGTCATACTTCCCAGCAGGGACATTTGCTAAACACCAAGCAGATTTCTGCTCCCCACCCCGTGGTTCATGTACAGCAGTTTTTCTCGTGGTTCATGTACAGCAGTTTTTCTATAGCTGTTTACAGCGGGATTTCTCTGTGGCAATGCCAACGGATGGCATTCCCAGTGCTGCTCTTGCCTTCCTCCCACCAGCAGCCTTCTCCGATGCTCAGAGGGATGTCCTTCCCAGCGCCCTGGGTTATTCTTAGCTGGGGCAGCTCCCTGATGCCGTTTGTGGCAGGACAGGGTCACGAGCGGCTGCGCAGGCATCGGGCAGGGAACAGCGCGGGGGATGCGGCTCCTCGGCCCCATGGGGCTGCCGAGGAAAAAGCACAATCCTGCAGCTGAACCTCAGGGATAACTGAGGGCAGAAATGCACTGCTGGGGGCTGTTGTGAAATCCCCACGGTTGGGGAGTTTTAAAAGCTTCCAGACAAACATCTGTCAGCAACAGTTCAGGCAGAGCAGAGTCTGTTGCGACAGGGACCAAGTGATCTCTCAGTCGTTCCCCCAATCTCTGAGGGCTCTTAGGAAGAGCCTTCAATTTTCACTTTCTCACTATCACCCCTTTAATTGTGTTCATGCACTTTGGCGGCCTAAGGAGACCACATCTCCAGCTTGAAAAGCCGACTGCCTTAAACATGCTCTTCCCAGGGTAGTTTGCAACAGGAATGGGCTATACAGACCAAAGGGAACTGCTGCTATCTGCTGGTGTAAAACAGCCATGAGCAGACGCAAAGAGCATCTAACCCGCAGTTCTACCAGGGCACATTTAACTGTCAGGCTGTCCAGATGCCAAGATCCACTTTCCTCCTCTCAGCTGCCTGCTGTGAACACGGCCAAGGCAGCTGAGCGAGGGCTTTTTGGCTTCTAACATCCTCCTCATGACTGCGAGGTGAGAGGAGAATAGAAACTACTGCCAGAATATTTTATTTTGTAAGATCTATTTTTCCTTTTCTGTCATACCAAACGGGAGATACTACTCAAATTCCTACCTTTCCCATGCGAGGTTCTCCGATCAGTGCTCTGAATTCGCGGTTGTTCTGTGCGTAGCTTCTAAGGTGAGCGCAGACGTGATCCAGCTGTTTTCTCCAGTAACCTGATTAGGAGTTAAGCAGGAGAAAATTCCCTGAAACTGTGATCAGCACTTTTGTCCACTTATATACGGATTTAAAAAAATAGCATACTTTCACTGAGACAAAAAACACTTGATTTCTTTTCCAGAAGGTTCAACCAATCAAGAAAATTGTAGAAAAGAGCTAGGGATGGGAAGGTCAATCTGAAAAAGCAATTGTCCCTCCAAACTACAATTTCATGCTGCAGCACTTTAAAATAAACCTATACTCTGGACTCTACAACTGGACTGCCTTGTGACATTCAAGACAATCTGGCAAATTAGGCCATTTATTATGTCCTTAGCCAATAACGACAGACTGCCTTCAAGGGTTTGGAGGTTGGAATTGGGAGTTTTCTCAGGAGAATAAGACTAAAATCTCTAAAAACGGTGTACTTTTTTAATGACAGCAAAGAGACGAGCTTCAACAGACAACTGACTGATCAAACCAACAGGTGCAAAACAAATTTTGCTGCAGTAGCCTCTGCATGAGGCTACAATCTTACTCTGCAAGGAGTGGGTGGGGAAAATGGGGGCTACAAGAGCTGGAAAGGTTTCCACCAACTCTCTTTTTTGTTTTAATTCTGTTAAGAATCCTGTTCCCCAGTTCACTTTGCTTCCAAAACTTTCTTCATATATTCCCTAATGCTGTTCCAAACAAGAGCTTCATGGAGACAACTCCATGATATTATTCAGGGGCTGTAGGGGAGGAAGTTTTGCTCAGCAGTTCTCCCAACAGGCTCTATAGCCCTCCTAACCGACCCTCACTCCCCTGGCTGCCGTGTGGGGATGTTTCTCAGAGGTTTCCACGTCTGTGCCTGATCTTGTAGAATCTGAAGAGATCCATGTTCCCAGCAAACTAGTAAAGCTGTACAGTCATTAACCCTAATTTAGATTATTACCATTATGCTTTTTTAGGCATTGATTAGATCAGTGATCTGACTTTTGCATTTATGAGTGTCTGGTGGGGAGACAGACTATAATCTTTTCAAAGCCACAGTGTTTGACTTTGTATTTCCTTGAAAACTAAAAACTGCCCTTTTTTTTTTTTTTGATTGCATAAAATTAATAACTTTTTCTAACCCCTTCCAGGACTGATGGCTGTTAGGAGAGGCTTATGATCACTCATCTTTTCCAGCTTTTCTTTTTGCAAAGCCATCTCAAGCTCCTTCTTCTCCAACAGTTTGCTAGATGGGTAAAAAAGTCCAGTAGTTTGGGTTCCTTTATCTTCTCTTTGATTTAGATCCATTCTTGGTTTGGATGAGGAAATAGGAAGGAACTGCCAGGCACCTTCAGCTTGGAATCCTTTAGCCTGCAGGGGAGACAGGAAAGGAAGAGTATAACTATTACTGTGAAATGACTTAAAAGCAGAAAATAACCCTAACAGTACAAAAAAAAGGGCAGAAGAATGAAAATGCTGGGAGAGATAATAACAATTTTTATTATATTATTTTTGATTCAAGAAACTCAAAACAACAACGTGAAGAAAGCAAAGATGAAGAAACCTAAACCGATGTTTGGGTGTTTTGGTACAGCAAGCTATCTATATGCTGACCTTGCTAAGTATCATGCTCGTCTCTTAAAATAGAGTTTTGAAAGCAACGTTACATTTGCATGAAAGAATACCTTGCATTAGCAGGACACAAATAATTGTGACTAATCAGATGAAGGTACTTAAAGAGCTAAGACTTTGCAAAGCTGATTGCTTCTCACTCTGCTATTTAGAACGAGGCTGGATTAAGGCCTTCAGCTAAGGCTGAATACATTTCTGTAAAAAAGAATTCTCAGAATAAACACGGCCTTTGTTTTGCCCACAAATCGCTCACAGTACACCTCACTGTCTCAAAAATGAAATGAATGGAGTTGCATCAATTTATACCCTTGGTGGACTAGCCTGTTCTTTAAATGTGGCCAAAGCCTTGCTTGGTAATAGCATGTGTCTTACCTCAGAGGGGACCAGCGAGTCCCCAGCACTCATCAGTGTGCTGCTACGAGCAACGTCCCTTGCCTGGGGCTCTATATAAACACCACAGGAGCCACAGAACCGAGCGTACGGTTGGTTGGTGGTCCCACACTTGGAGCATTCGAAGTAGCATGGAGGAGGGCTGAACTGGAAAGTTCAAGGAAAAACCTGTCACTGCAGCACCATCACGTATTAAAAAGAACTGAAACAACTGTACCTAAAGCTATTAGGTTAGAAACATTCACCAGGACACCAGTTTGCTAACACACTGGCAGATGAAAGACAGTAAAACTTCAGTTATCTCAGCTCTATGCCATAGAGGCAGCTTTTTTCTTCAGCAACCCCCTGTCATTACTCCAGTGCAATCTGGTGCTCTGACTCTCGATCAAAATCCAGGTCAATTCTAATCCCTCTAGAGTCCTTCTGATAAAACGCAGGCCCAATGGTTGTGTGCACACATACAGGAGAGTTTCAAATTTTATTTATATTCAGTTCATTAAAAAAAAAAAAAAAAGTTCTGGATGTCATTTTAGCCAAAATACTATGTCTTTTAAGTGAATTCCAGAAGGAAGTTGAGGAAGTTTTTTTCACTGATTGTCCTCAGCAGAGTACGGGCTCTACATCGCACCTACCTTGGCTCCACACCAGTCACAGAACCTGGTATCACAGCGGTTCACACGACTGCATTTTGAGCAGGCAATCGTTTTCCCTTGCTGCCTGGAGAGAGGCTGGGGGGTGTCTCCTCTGAACGGCGGCTAATGAAACAAAACAAACGTCAGGAAGAAAATACTACTTCTAAAGACAAGTTTGCAAGGCAAGCAAGGGGAAGGAGAAAGCAAGCTACATTGATAATGCTAAGTAAAACTCATCCTAAAAGAACGTGTCCAACAAATAAGCAGGCTGACTTTGCTGCTCTAGCCTGTAACTTCCTCACTACAAAACCAAAATAAAACACTTTTCTTTTTGATGAACCTCCTATCAACTGCATCACCTTCTGATGAGTACTTTTTAAGATGGCCCCATATGAAAGCATAGTGGAAATTATGATGGGGCTTCTCTACTGATAAACTTATATTTTTCAAGACCCAAACCCCAATGGTTATTTTCTTTTGTACATTTTGAAGGCGGGTTCAGAGACAACAAGCTTCTTTCAGTTTGATATTTTATTTGCTGCATACATAATTCTGGCACTCTTTTGCTCTTTTGTGCAACTAGTCTGTACTGGTAAGCAAAACAGATTTTTTTTTCAGTTGAGACTTCCAGAGGCGTGATTACAGATCCTATTTAGTATGAACATGTCTTCCTAGCTTTTGTATCAAGGCTCCTGCTGTTTATTTCCTCTGCAAGTCAGGACTATGGAAAAGGAGCAGAGTCTGAGGAAGTTTTAGGACATACCACAGCAGCAAGCTGAAAAAACACTGAATAGCCCTCTCTCCATCTGCAGCCTTGATGACAATTTGAACAATATTTTTCATTATTTCACATTTGGAAGATAAAATTTACAAGCTCACAAGTCTACATACCTACATTTAGTGAGCATTTAAGTATGTGCTTATCTTCTGTAAGTGCAGATTCCTACCAAAATTCACTTTGAAATGACATGTCAGGGCCTATGCAAAAGACCTTTCCAACTAGCTACTGACAGTCTTAAAAACTCAGGACGTTGCCGTTATAATGAGAATATTTTAACTCGTAAATCATTCTTCGTCTTTCAGCTCTATGTTTATCACAATGTAGTGAAGAGAAATGTATCGCAAGGCTTTATAAAAAACTTTTCCAGGAGTGAACTGTTTTTTTTTTTTCAAGGAACCAAACCATCAAGCTAAACCAAGAACTGAATAACAGCAATTTTAGGGGTATCGATCATTGTCATTTCTCTCACCTCTGTACACAGTCACTGTCAAATACAAGCATTGCAGCTGTATGCTGGCAGGGAGAGCAGCAAATGGAGATAACAAAAATAATGGAAAAGATTTATTTCCACAACATAACTGAAATTAATGAGAATGACATTCCTGATATACTAGAGTTTTCTACTGCAGTTAAAAATAATCTGAACACAAAGACAACTTCCTACAACACTCAGTCGGGACCATCTGTTTTCTGGACTTTGAAAGTGGCATTTATACTCCGGACTTCCACAAGAGAAACCTGAAGGTATAGGATGCATTTACTTTATGTGCAGCTAAACATCTGAGGGGCATCATGGGGCATCAGGGGGAATTCTGAGCTAGAATATAGGAGGGAAAAGATTCTCTGCTTCTGCAACATAGGTACAAAAGGATATGGCTTTAGCTTTCTAGAGGAAAATATATACTATATATAAATTTTCTGCCTTGATGTGATGAACCCCAGTGTGATGGGTGCAAGAAGCCTTACCATCTGTGCTTCAGGTAGTTTGCTTTCACAAGTCACACAGTGTTTATGGTGAAGAGGGTTTCCAGTGCCACAGGCCCGACAAATTACTTTGCCCTTTCAAACAGGAAAGAATGCATTCACATGGAATTTCAAAACTGTCAATAACAACCAGATAAACCATGCAGTCACTTGAGCGCTGGGAGATAGAAAAGATCCTTCAAGTCAGTGCTATGGGCTTCAGACTTTAGTTAAGCCACACTGCCTCATCCTCACAAACCCACCATTGATGCCAATTTTGTGTAAACTATGGTTAAAAAAAAAAAGTATTCTTACACTATTAGGCCCTAAGGTTCAAAATTGCTATTGTACCTACCTCAGGGCTGCCCTAAAACATTAAATTTGGGCCAATGCCTGTAATGGTCTTTGACATCAGGCTGATAGCTGCCTCAGACTGTGAATCTCCTTTATTAACTGAGACTGTTCAGTCAGTAGCCACCTTTCAGCACCCTCCCCTTCCCCTATTTCTATTTATTTTTAATCCTACCAACATTTAAAGCTGCAGTAATTAGGCAAATCCAAGTAAGATCAAAATGAAAGTCACCAGTTGGAAAAATGAAGGCAGGAAGTAAATGGTTACTCTGTTGTTGTTATTCTCAAATACCTTTAAGCAGATGGTGGTTTGGGGCTGCAGCTGTGGAGCTATAGGTGCTTCACATATAATGCAGGTGGGTGTATTCATTGGCACCAGACATCTGCATTCAACACATGGTGCCATCTGAAGGAAAAGCCACATCGCATCTTATTAAGGATCATGAGTTCATTAAGACTACCATGACATCCTCAGTATTTTGCTGGTTAGTCTACATCAGCAGCAAAATCACTGGAAGCAGCAACTGCCAACAACAGGTGTTGGTATTGATCCATGAAGATCAGAGGCTATCAAAAAAACAGGAAGACAACTGGAGAGAGAAAGCTTTACTATTAAAAATGTTCCAGAAAGGCTCTTAGTTTCCACAATTTAAAATGCTATAATAGTATATGTGCACATAGCTCAAATCCTTCTAATGATCCTCCATCATCATTTCACACTACAGTGTTGGCCCAGGCAAAACATCCTTCTGAGGATACAGGACAGAAAAAACAGACCATTGGCTCATTAGAATGGGTTATTAACTCTTGGGAAGATATCGAGAAGACAGTTAAAGGCATCGCTATATAACGGCAGTTAAACAGGGGGCTGTAACATACGCCCATGCATGGCACCATGCAGATCCTGAGGCATGTTAGACGGTATTCTACAGTGATGACATATCAAGATTGGCCATTAACGTTTGATAATAATTATGCTAATTGCAGTGAAGGCTAGGGTCATGCGATTGAATTTGGGGATGTTTTTGCAAAGTTATCCCTATTAAAACATGTGGCACTTGAAGCAATTAATGGTGAACTTCCCAAGAGGGAAGAGAAGGGAAGGTGTCCAACTACTTAAAAATTACATTGGTTCAAATGCTAAGATTACAGAACAAATTAGAGCAATCAGAACTTTCCAGATGAAAGTATGACTAAATAGAGGCAGCCATGGCAACAACTGGGTAATCTGCTGAGGAAGCTACTTTATCTGAGGAGGATTTTTTTTTTTGTTATGAGGTTTTGCTGACCTGTGTTCCTTCAGGGGCTGGGAAGCGCCGTACTGGCACGGGTGGGATAGGAGATCCACACTCCTGACAGAAGTGAGCCAGGGGGTCGCACGGGCGAGGCACAGAGCAGCCAGCACATCTGAAAACACACACAGAAGTCTAGGGTTACACTGCTGCAGCACGACGAGTAACCTCGGACATAATCTAGGCCAGCAACTTCCACATTCTGGTTTCCAGGCTATGGTGGTCCACCAGGCCACGTCCTGGTGTCTGTGAGGAGAGGCCTTCAGCTCTAGGCAACCTTGCAAGACATAAAATGTAATAACTGCTGCTATTTCTTATTCTTCCTCACCATATGAGGAAACATTCTCCCTGACATGAGATCTGTGTCAGGCCCTGCTATTGCAATATAAGGTACCACTGATAAACCAACATAACTCCTTCAAGACTAGTGAGCAATGAAGGCTGCACTCCGCAGTCTGGAAATACAGTTTTTCTTCTGATCCTGCAGATATTAGTATTTTTTTTTAAAGGATGATGAGATAGATGATGCTTTTGTACAATGATAATAAATATAGCCATTAGTAAGAGAAATCAGAATTTTCAAAGCCATAACGTGATTACATTCTTTTGTTATGAGTCAGTGTCGATCTTTGCTTTCTTTGTTTTTGTGAAACCTCATGGTATGATCAACTTGGTTGTGAAAGGCAATTGCTTTGTTACTTTCCACAGAGAAAAATGTTATAAGAAGAAGGTCACTGACTTGAGGAAATCCGTCTCCTTCTGGATTCTTGCAGCCTGTGTGCTTGCTAGGCTCTTCCGGCTGGTCACTGCAGAAGAACTAGCGAACTGAAATAAAGGCAATTCTTTGGCATTAATTAGCTGATATTTGCAAACGCATGCAAGGTTGGCAAAATCAGCTGCAGACACATTGTTTGAGACAAAGTGCACTGAAATGCAGTGCTTTAAGGAATACCCCCTGCACCTTGATTGCTCAATTAACTCCAATAACGACTTATCACTTATTCCAATAAAAATAAATGAATCTTTCTAATTACTTCCAAGAAACCTTAAGTCTTAAATATCAGCTGACTGACCTATGGGAATAACTATTTGTTATTTACAACTCAGTAACATGTAAGAACAGAATTGTTAGGAATGCAAGCTTTGGTAGCCTGCTCTGCCTGGTTTTCTCTCTATGGATATACAGCTCTGGATATTCCTATTCCAGTGTGGCATTATCAGCAAATCCCAGTCAATTATATATAGTACTGTATAGCCAGAGGCATTCATCTTTGACAGACTATATGAGAATGTTCACAAATTTTCACATCTTTATTGTTTCAGAGCTCAGTTCTCGTAACAACCCTTTACAGTCTTGCTCCGTAGCTCCCTCCTTACCTGCAAAGACTCTGTGAGTGGCACTGAGCAGGATTCCTCTCTGCATCCTGTTTCCATGTGAATGGTGAGGAGCTGTGGTGCTTTCATGGACCTGCGAGCAGTTTTCCCTTCTGTCTGCAACTCTACAATTATAACCATATTTCATGCCATTATTCCACTCTCGTTCACTTCATGCATTTAACATAGAGGTGTACTCTCATGTTTTAAATTCCAATGTATTTCTACATATTTTAACAGGTTATTTGACATCTAGATCTTGGGTTAATATAATCTACATGGAATTATAGAAAGATAAGACAGAAGAATATTTATTCCTCTCTGAAATAGCTTACTTTTGTATTTTTCTTCTTCCTTCTCACACCCCACAGAAAAAAAAAACAAAACACAGCTCCTAAGAGTAGTGAGTAAAGACTAATATTACTCCTTGCTTTTAAAAAGTTCCATTGCCATAACCATGAAATAACAGCTTTTATTAAAGGAGAAAATCAGATCAAGCTTTCATTTCTGTTTTGTGCCTTCTACAAGCACACTCAAACATCAGCAAAGAACTCTCTAAAGGACTTGAAATCCCATCAGCTTAATAGGATATTCAGGCACAAAGGGAAACATAGGTTGGTCTTGTTATGTTGCTCACAACTGAATGATATTTTAAAGTGTTTTTAAAAATGCAGTGTTAAAAATGCATTTTTCCCCTGTATTATCAGTGTTAAGAAATCTAAACCAGAATTCCCAGTCTAAAATCTAAACTGGAATGTCCTTGTAGATGGTTATGAAATTATCCATATTTTACCAGTGATAACAAAGAAAATCCTTACACTACCTTTGCACCTAAGGTAGAAATCTCTTTCAGTTATTATGAAGTAAAACCAAACCTTGAAAATCTTGGCACGCTTCACTCCAGGCAGACTTGATTTCCACATTCACTCCATTCTTCTTTGGTTTTGTAGTAAACACATCATTTTCACTCTCCTACAAAATAATCCATTTTAATTCCAGAAGAAACAGTCACCTTTGTTCTACTTCTCTCTTCTTATAGTTACTTGTTATGATTCAAAAAGTATATGGGAAGGTATTAATTTTCAATACAAGCATTTAATATGCTTGTATTGAAAATGCTTATATTATATTTTTAAAAATATCTGATCTGAACTGGTCATGCAAGACCAAATAAAAAAAAAAAAAAAAGAAAAGCCACGTTCCCTTGAAATTTTACTGTCATGAAAATGCCTGAAGCAGGAAATACAGGCAAACAGAGAAAATATAACATATAAACAGTACCACGTAACCAAACTTTAATCTCAAAGTAAAACAATGCAACATTTTATGCTCAGATAATGGGTTACAATTGCTACAACTTGCCTGTATGAAGAGATCATTTAGGAAATTCTTATCATTCTCTTCACCAGAGAAGAGGGTGTTTGGTGGTTTGTATTCTACCAGAAACACCTTTGTTACGATGGCACTTTCCCTGCAGTCCCTGAAAGGCAATTTTCACAAAACTATACACATGCCATACCCAGCTATGCAGCAAAATGTAAATCCCTGATGAAAACAGTTCATCTGGTGGAACATCACTTCCAAGTTTGCAGGTCATTATTTTCGTTTTTTTTTTTATTTTATTTTTTTTTAGTTATTTTTGTTATTAGTTTATTTAATAACAACCCTAGGCAATACTCACCATAATCACTGCTTTATTTTCTCCCCTCCCCACTTTTTTTTTCTACATTAATAATTCACCCACTAAGAAGTTACCAAAAAAGCACATGGATGCTTTAATTCCTCACTAGCTTTTACATAGGAGACTCCTGCTAATCCTTGTGTCTAATTACTGGGGTCATTTGTGCTTTGCCAGCATCACAGAAACAGAGAACAAGATTTTTCCTCCATTCAAAACTCATTTTTCCTACAAAGTAGCATTTAGTTTGATACTCAGTTCAGGTAACAACTGTCATTCTTTACTACGTATGAAGTGACAGCAGTAACATTAAAGTGCCTTTAAGTGTTCAAAGCATTAATTTAGGATTTTATTAAATGTCATTCTAAAGCATATCTTTATCCCACCTAAAAATGTCTTAATAGAAACATACTGTTGAATCACTGGGTGTTTTCCGGCCTCAGAAAGTGCCATCCTAGTTCCTCCAGCATTTCTGATGCTTCTATTGAAATGGATGAACTCTAAGCGCAGTGTATTTTATCAGGCCCTCACCCACGGCTTCCATGGATCATCGGGCCCTTCATGCAGGGCATGGGAGAAAAACACCCTGGAGATAATCCAGATAAAATGAGCTTCCCCTCATTCACTAGGTACTGATTGCTCAGAAAAAAACACAGCTCTAAGCTGTGATTGGGATAGTTGCTCCTTACCAGGGTACTACTAAAACAAGATACTTACTTGGTAACAGCCAGTGCCTTCACGGTTATTTTCCCAACTGGTAACACAATGGGTTCCTTATACTTAAAAGTACTTTGCTCTCCATAGCTACGTTTCCTGGTGAGTTCTGGTTTGCTTCCATCTAAAGTGTAATAAATAGTGACTTCAGGGGTATCTGAAAGACACAGAGAAAGTAATTATCCAAGCTGTATTAGAGCTGCACAAAATAACCTCTACACCTGGAAATACTTGTGCTGCGTTTGTTTTTTCTCACGTAAAAAAAAACAAGTTGCACAAATGATGGAATGTTCAGTACCGAAACTATTTCTCCCATGAAAAGCTGGTGGCTAAACAAACACAATGTCGCGACAAGCAATATTTCTTTCCACAAAATAGCTGTGCACTAGTTTTGTATGAAAACAAACCAACGACTTGTCTGTTGTAAAGACGGAAAAAAATAATTTCTCCCCTAATGAAAGGCAGAATTTCAAAAATTGTAAGGAAGACTTTCTGAGCAAGTCTGGCATGTGATATTTTCAAGGACTATTTTTGCAGCCGCAGTAAAATATAACAACTTACGAGCTTGACTTTGGAAGCAAGCAAGACCATTATCATGCATGAACTCATGTATTATGACAATATTTCTTAAATGCATAAATTTAAGGGCAAGTATACGCACAGTGTCAAAACACCTACGTGCATTTTGTGAATTACTTCAGGAAGAAGACACAGACGATCATAAATATAAATGTAAAATAAATGTAAGAAAATTTAAATGTAAGAAAAGAAGAATTTCAAATGATCGCATAAGGAGTTACATAGAGTCAAACCTCTTATGTGTACCTGACTTTATTTCAACAGGAGTATTTGTGTCTATTTCGTGTTTAGTCTTCCCAGGAAGAGGGATCTGGAGAGGTATGACCTGAGGCACCGACACAGAGCCCGCTGTCATTTTTTCCTCAATGGGGATCTTTAAAAAAAGTACAGAACAAGAAAAAGCAGAAAAATATTTTTCATAATAGAAGCATGCAGTGAGAAACGTGACATTTCGGTGAGATTCCTCATTCAGATTTGTCTTGAAAGAGAATACCAGATTCCTTAAATTGCTCTGATTTCAGCTGGGCCTTCCCCGCTCAATCTGGTCCCCCCCTGCCCAGGGGAAGCGGCTTTAGCACCGCATACCATGCCAGAAGGCCTGTCGTGTACATTAAATACACACCGGCAAAGCAGGTGCCACCCGTGATTTATTGTAGCCGTGACTTATTGCCGGGAGGTGAAAACGAAATAAATGAAAAACTGCATTTGGAGGTGCACTTTGGAATACAGAGAGACGCGTGACAAACCTCGGGAGTTGATATTTGCGGGAAAACGGGAAGGATTTGGTTTTGTACGGGCTTTGGTTCTCCAGACACGTCTCTAACGCCACCTCCTCCACAACGGGGCGCGGGGGGAGCCCCGGATCGCCCCCTCCCGGCTGCGATGAGCACGGGCAGGGCTCGGCCGGGGCCCTCGGGGAGCCGCCTTCACGCGACCCGAGCGGCGCGGGCGCCCGCTTTCCCCGCACTGAGGTTCGCAGCGGCCTCCCCCACCTCCATCCCCTGCTATCCCATCCCGCCCGCCCCCCTGTACCACCCTAGCCGCCCTGCTGCCCCACGCCGCCCTGTTATACCGCCCTGCCCGCCCCACGCCGCCCTGCTTTATACCGCCCTGCCCGCCCCGCTCCCCCCCGCGATACCGCCCGCCGCCCCGCACCTCAGCCGTCCCGCTGCCCCCCTCGCTCCCGCCCCGGCCGCCGATTGGCCCCGCGCCCCCGGCAACCGGCGCCTGCCTCTGACGTCATCCCCGCGCGGCCCGTCGACGGTTCCGGGGACG
>JAWLRI010000446.1:419603-429929 GCA_034781795.1 Crypturellus tataupa | reverse complement strand
GCCCGGGCCCGGGGCGGGAGGGACAGGGACAGGGACAGGGATTGGGATTGGGAAAGGGATTGGGAGAGGGATTGGGAGAGGGACACGGGGGAGAGGCGCAGTGTCCCTGTCACTATATCACGGGCTGTAATGGGCAGGCCGCGGCCCCCTCCTCTCCTTCGCGGCTCCCATCGATCCATTAACGATTTGACCCCAGAAACGCGCGGCCAAAGCCCCGGTGCTGTTTGCTCAGCCAAGGCGCCAAGTTACGTCCGGATCTGATCCACGAGCCGGGCTACAAGGGACAGGGGACACGGGCTCGCTGCCCTCTTGCCGTGCTCCCGGGTTTCCTTAGGGAACAGCCTGAGCAGGAACGCTAAAACGCTCCACGTGGCTTCGGATGCAGCTCTTGCAGTCATTGAATCACTTAAAAGCATCACAAGCCAGAAAAACACCCTGATTATTGATTTTTCCCCCCATTTTTTCCGTCCTTCCCCTCCTGACCACCAGGCGCCACTGGTTACGGGGACCAATTCCTGCTCAGGCCAAAGGTGCCGGGGTAAAATCCGGGACAGCTTATCTGCTGCTTCCAAACACCGTTTTTTGCTTTGCCAAGCATACAAAACGCGGAATAAAACACAAATGAAAATATATATTCAAATAGATAAAACATCTATCTAAGCATCTGGGTGTAACTATAAAGTTGTACATATCTCCACGCAGGCTCCCAGGGAGATGGCAACGAGGATCCCAGCAGGGCTTAAACTTTTATTATTAATTTGGGTAAGAAGGGGGCAGCCTGGAGGGGTCCCCCGAGGCAGAGCTGTGGGGCTGGTACCGGGGAAACCGCCGGGGCCGTTATTGGTACCTCAGGGAGCTGCCGCCGCGGCCGGTACCTCAGGGAGTTGTGGCCGTTACCGGTACCTCAGGGAGCCGCGGCCGTTACCTCAGGGAGCCGCGGCCGTTACCGTTACCGTTACCTCAGGGAGCCGCGGCCGTTACCGTTACCTCAGGGAGCCGCGGCCGGTGCCGGTACCTGAGCGCGCCCCTTGTCCCGCAGGATCCTCGAGCTGTGCCACCAGTTCCCGCACGGCATCACGGACCAGGTGATCCAGAACGACATGCCGCACATGGAGGCGCAGCAGCGCGCCGTGGCCATCAACCGGCTGCTCTCCATGGTACGGCGGGACCGAGGGGCTCCTGGGTCTCCATCCCGAGCGGCGGGAAGCCGAGTATCAGCCGCGTGCCCGGGAAGCTCGGCGTTCCCGAAGCCTCCTTATCCTTAGGGAGCTCCTTCTGGGCCTGTGATGGCTCGGGAGGAAACGGCCTGTGTGGAGCGAGCGGAGCAGCAGGGAGGGCAGCTTTGGGGGAAATACAGTAGTATCCTGTGTTTTGTGATAGTGAAAGAAGAGGTCGAGTCCTCAGAAAGAGGAGCGCTAGAAAGTATCTAACTGAGCAAGTTTCTCTGCTGCTATTTATTTATTTATTTTTAATAAGCAAAGCTTCTTGAGCTGGAGCACAGTGCTCTTGGTCCTGGAACTGACCCGTGGTGAAAGCTGGGAAGAGCGTGGATGTTGTGGGGAGAGGCTGTGATAAATGGGTGCTTGCAGGGGAAAACAGCCTTGGGGGGAATTTGGAAGTGTTATTTTTCCTTTGCTTCATGCAGTTGGCATTAAATAAGGCTTTAGAAGTAGCTTAGGGGATTCTTGCCATGTTCTGAAATGTGCTATTTAAAGGAAAATAACTACTGTGCACCTCTCTCTCCCCTAGGGGCAACTGGACCTTCTCAGGAGCAACGCGGGTCTCCTGTACAGGATCAAAGAGTCTCAAAATGCCAGGTAGCCTCGTGCTTCTCCAGTGAATGTCCGGAGTGGAGACACTCCCGCCACCTTTGGGCTGCAGATGGCTGCAGGATGTGGTCCCTCATTCCAGGAGGGAACCCTTAACCGCCCTGAGCTACTCCTGAAAGCCGTGTTAGGTGTCGCACTGTCTGCTGAGCAGAGGTTGTTATGGAGCTCTAACTTGCTAGAGTTGCTCCTCATGTGGCAGTGTGACCTCTGCAAACATCAGTGAGCGTGCTCAGATGAGGTCCAGCTGAAGCACAGTCTGCAAGCTGTGGTTGTGCTAGGATGTAGCTCCCAATTTGTCATTCTTATGACAAAAAAATCCCTTTCCTTTCATGGTGTGTGCTTTTCATAGTGCTTTTCTTTCTACTATGGCTTTTCACTGTCCAGCTTGCCTTGATCCAGATAAGTTCACACTTACCTGTTGTAACTGTCAATAGTGTAGGCTCATTGTGTAGGTCTTTATTTTCATTTGTGCATTATATTTTTTTCCACAGTATTTGTTTTCAGTTTAAAACAAATCCAGATTCTTTCAGGCTTTGCGGACTTTTCAAAAACCCTCTTGTCTGTCCTATTTTTTACAGTAAAATGAAAGGCTCTGATAATCAAGAGAAGCTGGTTTACCAAATAATAGAAGATGCAGGCAACAAAGGTATTTTATTTAGGCTGTATTTGTGATTGCCACCAACTCTGTTTCTTTATGGAATCATTTCTGTCCAAAGCTTCGCGTAACCGCCCAAGCAATACAAATATATAGACTGGAATTTCCTCAGCAGGGCTGTGTGTTTCTCCACAGGACAACAATCTGTCAACAACAACTTTCAGACTATTTGGAACAGGAATTATGAGGTTTACACATGGGACTGTCACCTGAAGACTCTGCAAAATACTCTGATTTCATAGATGTCATGCTAGCAGAAACCACTGCTAGTAACTAGGCTCTTATAGCTGTCATTTGCACACTGTACTTGAGAGAAGGCAGACAGAACTAATTGTAAAGCTTCTCTTGAAGCAAAAACTTGATATGTAAAAGTACAAGAACTTTTTCTGTGCTGTATTTCTGTTAGCAGTGAAATGAGGTCTCCCTCAGAGGAGAGGTAAAGGACAGTTCTTTTTTTTTTTTTTTTTTTTGAAAATGAATTACAGAAATGAACAGTTTCTGCTTCTATTCATTTCCATTCTCATCTCTGTTCCTAAACAGGTATTTGGAGCAGGGATATTAGATACAAAAGTAATCTACCTTTAACGGAGATCAACAAGATACTGAAAAACCTGGAAAGTAAAAAACTAATTAAAGCAGTTAAATCTGTTGCGGTGAGTGTGTTTTTGTTTGTTTGTTGTTTTAATTTATAACCATTTGAAATGTATGTTTCATGCTGCATGTTTGGTTTGGGTACTGGAGGCAGGGAAATTTGGGTTCTGCATCTGCCTTTGTGCCCCGAGGTTTGACTCTCACCTTTGCAATGCCGGCTTAAGTTGCAGCAGATACAAGAAACTGTAATGTTTATTAAAAAATCAGCACACTACTATAAACTGATTAAATGAGTAATGAATTGATTAAGTTAAATCAACACATCACTATATATAGTTCTGTCATTCTTTACACTGTTGGTCATTACACACCCTTTTTATCAAATTGTATTTCTAGAATTATTCATTACGCTATTCTTACATTATTGACTAGCCTCTCACATCACTTAATAAGTTGCAATTCCATCACCCTTTTATCTCCCCTCCCACACCCAGTCTTTAGGAGTCAGATCTAGTTTCAAGGGTTGCCTAAAGGGTTTCCCCCTGCTCTCTCAGGGAACTTGGGTTTGCAGGGCAGCCTATATGCATCTGTGTGTGTGTGTGCTCCTGTTGTTGGTGTATCCCACCCTCTGTTGTTACTTGACTGAATTTTACAGCTTATTCTCCTTTTCTTTTTTGTTTCTGGAGCTTCCTTTTCACAAGCCCTGTAGCTTTCTCACCCAGGCTAGGACAGACGAATTTCTTTTCTACAGCTCCTTTTTTGAAATGTTTCTCTCTTATAGCCTTTTTCTTTTTTTCCCCGACTACATGTGCAGTTGTCTTTTGCAGGCATCTAAGAAGAAGGTGTATATGCTATATAACCTGCAGCCTGATCGATCAGTGACTGGTGGGGCTTGGTACAGTGACCAAGACTTTGAATCTGAATTTGTTGAGGTGTTAAATCAACAGTGCTTTAAATTTCTACAGAGTAAGGTAAGTGCCACTATTAAATTCATCTTCCATTTGTTTTGCCCATGTAATAGCTTTCCTTTTAAAACTTTTGCCAGAAAAGATTTTCCAGGATGTTTTCTGTAAGTGGTGACTGTTATAACCAGATCAGCAAATGTCTACTGCATTATTACTTGCTTACCACAGTAAGTGGGGGTGATGTTGCATTTTAATAAATATACATATTTAGCACCCTGTACAGGGAATGAAGCATTCCAGTGCCAAGGCTCAAAGATGAGTTAGGGAGCAACAAACACAGGACCAAAAACTAATTAGCAAAAGCCATTGTGTTCCCCTCATAGCTCCATGTGTATGAGAGGGTAGATGGTCCTAACCAGTCAGCTGCCTCAAAGCAATTCTTGCTAGGCTTAACTGCCAGCAGAAAGGCAGAAGTCTGTTCCCCATGAGCTAAGTCCTCATCAAGCTACATAATTTCTCTGTTCAATTAAAATGGCAATAGGTACAGCAGAGACTACTTAAAAAAATGAAGAAAAAGGAAGAAAACTCAAAATAATGGCATTCCTTCACATGAGTCTCAATCATTGCACCATATTTAGTGCAAAATCTTCTTTGGCTATGCCTTGCATTATCTCATGGACATCAGTCTTAAGGAGATATGTTTATATTTAACATTTAAAACTATCCCTGCAATAGCTTGGAATTCAGCTTTGATACTTCAGTCAGCCTGAACGTGGAGCATGTGTACCTAGAAAGAGGTTCTTGGTGAGTACTAACTGTACCTTATTCTGTCCTTTTTGCAGGCAGAAGCAGCTCGAGAGAGCAAACAGAACCCCATGATACAGAGGAACAGCTCGTTTGCCTCTTCCCACGAGGTGTGGAAATACATCTGTGAACTGGGTATCAGCAAGGTAAGAATAGATTCATCCTGCTACTCTCAAAATCACGAGTGCGTGACTAACTACAGTAGCTGGGTCCTTCAAATACTGATTTACTAAGAACTGTAAAGTATAAATATTGTGACATGTAATGTAAATACTGTTAGTGTAGGGGAGATGGGGTTTGCTGCTTTATTGCTTTTTGAGGGGAGTGTGTGGGGTTCCAGGTTAAATGTGTACATGGGTTGTCAAAGTGTTTTTTAAGAGAATTGGTACCTACACCCTTGCTGATCAGAGCTGGAACCAGTTTCTTTTATTGAGACTTTAATACTCTTGGCTAGAGTTATACTTTATAATTTCTCTCAAGTTTGCCTATTTACTTCCAGCAGTTTTAGAAAAGCAAAATGTCTGCTATTGGCCACTGTCGAACTGATACATCTTCGGTGATCTGTCTTTTTTCCTTCCACCATGTTTTTTCCCCTTAAAATACATCGTGGTAGGATGTTGCAAACATGTGAGGAGCACAAGGAAGATTTGATGGGAAAACAGGATTAGTGTTATCCAAAAGTGCTCGGGAGGAAAGAGGCTTTCGTTTTTTGCTCTGTTCTGCACAGCTCCAAGCCCCAATAAGTACCCAGGGGAAGCTGTAGCTGTGTATCTGGGATTCGTAGTCCTTGCTTTTGGTTCTTCCTTGCAGTTCACTGACTTTTTTCCTGTATTTGTCTTTCAAATTGATTCTTAGGTAGAGTTGTCAATGGAGGACATTGAAACCATTTTAAATACGCTAATATATGATGGAAAAGTGGAAATGACGATTATTGCTGCAAAGGAAGGCACAGTGGGTAGTGTGGATGGACAGATGAAGTTGTACAGAGCTGTCAGTCCCCTCATACAACCCACTGGATTAGTTAGGACCCCCTGTGGACTGTGCCCTGTAAGTTGCTAGCTTTGTGTATGAAGAAGTGGATGCTTTCAAATGCCAAACAATATCCTATCAATACGGAGCCTGTTAATACCAAACTTATGCCTGTGAGTGGTCCCCATGGGCCAGCAGCATCACCCCAGCATGTTGCCCACTGCTGTGCTGTCTCTTCCCTGTGCTGCATGTGAAAAAGGATGCTGATGTGTTAAGCCTATTTCAAAGAATATTCTTTTTAGGACTCACTTTCTGATCCCAAGCTTATTTACCTTGCTGCATCTCTTAGCAAGCTTATTTGTTTCTGTCTGCTTTTGATCTCTTCCGTGCTGACTGGAATGTGGCTACAGCTTGCCAGTGTGTCCATACATTATTTATTCTGGTGTGGTCTGTTTTGCTTTCTCGCGCTCATGTTACTCTTCCTAAGAGCTGAAATTGGGCTTCCTAGATTTTGGTTTCTGTTAGGCCAAAACTGCCGCTGTCCTAAATAGAAAATGTCAAGAGCGCTTTGCTTCCAGTTGAACTGGGCTTGCTGCAAGTAATTACACTGCTGACCTGGACTTTCTTTTTCTTAGGTTTTTGATGATTGCCATGAAGGTGGTGAGATTTCTCCATCAAACTGTATTTATATGACAGAATGGCTGGAGTTTTAAAGTGGAACAAAAAAAGAACTGTAAACTGGATCAATTTCTTATTGTCAAGATTACAAAGCAGCTTGTTTTTTATCAGTGGACTTTCCAATTTGTGAGTGACTTTAGGACATGGAGTTACATTTTTTTTTTTTTTTTTTAGTATATGTAAAGCAGCAATACATCAATTGTGTGAGCAGTACTGACAGTGGACTGGAAAACAAGCCAGCACTGAAGACCAGAGCTTATGTGAAAATATCTATCCACTCTTGCAAAAACATGCTGGCTTGTTGACTTGAAAAGTGCCAGAGAGGAGCAGGGTTGTGATGGATCACTTCCAAGGATTGTGTTTTGTGCTCCACAAGCAGTTATTCTGAATGAGAGGAAGTAAGCTCCCGCCAGGAGTAGAGTCTGAAAGGAAAGTTTGGGATCTCATTCTTGTGGACTCTTGTTTGCCCCTTTTGTCAGCCAGCTAATGACTTAAGTCTTAAAAGTGACACTTTCTTTGTGCAGCCATCGACTTGGAAACAAAAAAGCCTTATGTGATAAACATCCTAAATGCATCAAACAGTAATTCTTTACCATCTTTCTAGACTGCTAATTTATCTTGAAAACACCCTTTTATTGTTTTCATGTACATCTGTTTCATATTCAATACTGCTGCTGCTGAGTCTGTTAATGATTTCTTCATCTGAGGATCATGATGTGATGCATGTGCTCTGGCAGCCTCACTCACTGTATGAGAAGATGTCAGCTGAAATTCTAACCAGAAGTATTTGGAAAGGTGCGTATTCAAAATAGAAATACCTTTGCTATGGCCTGGTACTGCAGGTACAAGGCAAATGTTCTCAGCATTGTAGAAGCTGCCAGTGACAGTTACTCATAGGTAACTATGGTCTGTAGTTTGTGATCTTGGAAAGGCCCAGTATTGCTTTATCACCGAGAGGACTATCTTTTCTTCACGTGCTGTAGAACCCATTCTCGTTACTTTTAAACACAACAGGACAGAGTTTTTTCTAGGTTACTAGAACTGTGGATACCCATCTGGGTGGTGTCAAGGTGTCCCTTTGAAATGTAAGGTCACATCCTACTTGGGAAGTCTTTTTTTTTTTTTTTTTTTTAATCTCTCTCACTGAGTTACACTACTCCAAATATTCCTTAGCCTGCCATCAAGGAGACACTTGGAAAAAGTCAGCTCCTTTCTTATATATGGAAATATGATGCATATAGGACATGGTCAGCTCTCCAGCATCCAGAAGAGGAAGGCTGGGATGAGGTACTAGAAGAGGAAGGCTGGGATGAGGTACTAGCAGCTGGGACAGTGTAGATGTGTGAACTTTGCAGAGCCAACTTCATTCCAGTACAACTGTGGCTCAGCTCAAGCTTGCTGAATCCAAGCTGACTGTGTATGCAGCTACTCCTGCATTCATAATGCTTTCAGTGCTGGGAAAGGTTCACCGGATCAAGCACAACATTGGACCTTTTGTACCTTGCTCTTTGCAAAATTCCCTGTCTGGAAATAAGCTGTCCTGGACACGAGCCAGCTCCTGTGCTAGAAGGGGCAATGGTCAGACACCTCTGCAACTGAGTTAGCAGCCAGCGTGCTGGGCAGTCTCACTGTGAATAGTAAACAGTTGGCTAACAGATTTTGGAAGATAGTTTACCTAGTTGGGTTGGAAGACTTGATATCATTTATTTCAGTGCTGGCCAGGAATGAGATTTACCTCCTTGTTTGGCAGCAGTGTCTCAGGAGCAAACAACTAGGACCATTTAATCTGGCATGTCCCTGGAGTGGGAGTGATAACATGGCATTAGCTGGTGGCTACATCCAGAGCCTGTCCTTCCTCTTGCAGAGCTGCCTTTTGAGTGCTGAGGGTGCACATCTCTGTCCAGAGAGACAGAAGAATTGTAACAGAAGGAAGGTGAGGGTGCAACTAAGAGATGTTTATTTTTCTCTGTCCACTCGTGTGCTGAAGCAAGGCTTTCAGGTGCCTGTTGTGGTGCCAAAGAAAACTTTCAACTGAAGTGTGGGGCGTCTTATCTCCCTACTTTCCGAGGGACCCCAAGTCCTGAAGGGATAACCAGGTGTTTATGCTCAGCTTCACTTAGGAGATGACGTCCAGGGAAACAACACATCTTGGGTAGGCAGGAGTGTCACCTTATGCCATGTGACTATATTTGCTTGCAATAAGAAAAAGGGAGAGATTGTTGGTGGCCAGTGAACAGGCTGAGGAAGTGGACAACTGGTTTACTCAGCTCTTTTGATCATGCCTGGTTTTTACTGGGTTTATTTAGTAACTTACCCAGCGTGATCCAACCTCAGTAGCCCCAGTAGTTTCCTGGCAGTGCAGTTGTTGCATGACCTCTTGAATCTGGGGAGAGGAACATACCTATGGAGGAAAGCAAAGCAATGTCACTGTGAAAATGAAGCGTATTTTTAAAAAATCGTATATTGATAATGCATATCAGTATGTTAAGCTATCTGTAAATGAAGTAGAGGAATTATCTGTCATTCTGTTCTATGAACTTAACTAACCTATTAGTCTCTGTAAGAAGAGAGGATTGAATGCTAAAGGATAGTATCAATTCTTTATTCTCCTTTCCTCCTTGACTTCCTTCGGCCTTTTCTCTTTGACAAAGTTGTTTCCTTTACAAATGACCAGGGAAGCACCGTCTGCCCCGTGTTTTATGCAAGCGCCAGCGAGATGTCACAGCTCAGGAGCAGCAGGGACACTGCAGGCAGCCGCACCCCCAAATGTTATTTTTCACATGAAACCAAGTGCAAGATTGCTTTTGCTTCGGAGAGGAACATTAACTACCCTAGCAGACCTGAAACAGAGCACAGCCAGCAGATCCCGCTTAACTCCGCTACCCTTTGCAGGCCGGAGTTTAAAACATTGGCATTAATGTCAAACTTCAAGCTTTGATAGTGGAAACATTTACCCCGTGGTTCACTATTTATTTTTCCCACTTTTGTTTTTTTTTTATCCTGGGTTTTCTAACGTGAGCCCTGCCGTGGGAGGGGTGTTTGCGCCGTGCTGCTCGAGCGCCGTCTTCTGCCTGGCTTTGGTGTGGCTGCTACGAGCCTCCAGGAGGGAATAAAGAGAAAATTTTAAATCCTGCTCCGTTTCCTGTTCTGCCTAGAGGTGCAGAGTAGTTTTTGGAGGGTGGCGGGGGCAGCGCAAGCCCGTGATCATTCCAGGTAAATTCCAGAATAGGAAAGATTCTGCTTTCCTTGTCGGTGTTTTAGAGAGGTAAGTACTTCAGTATTTTGCTTTTCCTGCAAATTTGCGATAGTTGCCCGATGTTTGGGTTAATCCAAACGCAGATTAATCCAGGACGGGCAGAATATGTCCTGAAGCCTTGGATCCCATTAAGGCACCGTGCTTTGCTTTAGAAATACGTGACAAAGGTGCCAAATGAAGGCCAAACTTGTAAGTGCGGAGGAGCTCGTTTGCTTGGCATTGGTATTGCTGGGAGAGACGCCGTATCCTCGTGGCGCCAAGGCCGCGAACGAGCCGTTCAAGGTCTCTGTACTTCATACTTCAGCGGGCAAGCGGCGGGAACCGCGTTTCCGAACCCGCGTTGCCCTACGAGAGTTAGCGCAGCTGCCCTTACCCAAGATGGCGCGCCTGACGTTTTCCCCGCCATGTCAAGGAAGGGCACCCGCCGGCTCTGGCCGCCTGCGTGGTAGTGCGCCAGGTGCCCTCAGCCAAGATGGCGGCGGAGCGGCGCCTTGGGGAGGGCGAGGCATGCTGAGGCCGCCATCTTGCTTGCGGGCACCCCGGACGGCTGAGCTGGCCTTCCCGGGCGCGCGTGGGGTGCCGGGAGCAGGCGGTGGCGGCGGCGGGAGCGGCGCGGGCAGGTGGGCGCCATCGCGGGGC
>JAWLRI010000446.1:406197-419107 GCA_034781795.1 Crypturellus tataupa | reverse complement strand
GGACCCCGGTGGATCTGCTGGGGGATGGCGGGTCCCCTACGGGTGCGTGGGGTCGGTCGTGTCCCCCTATGGCTGTGCTGGGGATCGTCAGTGTCCCCCATGGATCTGCTGGGGGTTGGCGGTGTCCCCCATGGATCTGCTGGGGGCTGCAGCATCCCCTATGGCTCTGTGGGGTCAGCATCGTCCCCGACGGTTATCCTGGGGGTCGCAGAGCCCCCCTGTGGCTGCGGGGCTGTCAGTGCCCCGTAGGGCGTTTTGCTGGTCCCCTTCTGGCTGGAGCGTCTTGAGCCGCGTGGGATGTTAAGTGTGGTATCCGCACGATTATAAAACAACTTGTGTTCTGGCTTTGAGCATCAGATTTTCATGCTTGTTTGCTGGATCACGTTGGGTGTTAATTGCTTGTCTGGGATGTTGATCAGAAAGCGGAATGGAAAGGGTTAATGTAGTTATATGGGTCGTTTGGTAATAGGATTAACTCAGTATAATACATTAGCCTCGTCCTGCAACATCTGGTGTCTCACCTTGCCCTTCCTTTCAGAGCTTCCCATGGCGACGTACCTGGAGTTCATCCAGCAGAACGAGGAGCGGGATGGGGTGCGTTTCAGCTGGAACGTGTGGCCCTCCAGCAGGCTGGAGGCCACACGGATGGTCGTTCCCCTGGCCTGTCTGCTGACCCCACTGAAGGAGCGTCCCGACCTGCCTCCTGTGCAGTACGAACCGGTGCTCTGCAGCAGGCTGACTTGCAAAGCAGTTCTCAACCCGCTCTGGTACGGTCTGTTTAGGGGGTGTTAAGAAATGGAAGATGTCTGTTTTTTAATCCAGTCTTCACTGCTTTCTTTTTCCTCTTCTACTCAGCGCAGTACTTGGCGGCCTTTTTTGCTCAAGCACAGTGGCATTGAGCTCCTTGTGTGCTTAGTGGGGTGTGTTGAATGCAGCCTAGACTAGAGCTGCCAGAAGCAGAGAAGGAAGCCTTCAGGGAGGCTCTTAAATCAGTTAACATGGAAATGGCCAGTCCCATAACCACCCCAGGGAATTCTGTGCTGAACCATGAAACTAAACTAAACCAAGATACTGGTGATACAGCTACTGTCCTCTGGGCTGTGATGGTTTCCTGCTTCCTACACATCCCACTGCTCACAGGTCAATTCCAGAATACGCACCAGCATTTTCTCTGTCATTCTGCTGAGGAATAAAGAGGAATAATCTCTGATCCAAAACCATATGGTGATGATATGCATCCAGAGCGTGCTGCTGCCTGAGAAATAGCAGGGAAGGCTGCTGCCAGTAAGAGGAACAGAAAGTGAGAAGGGTTCAAGCCTGAGAAACATGAACACGAGTGCGCTTCATAACTAGCAGTTATAGCGTGTCCCAGTGGGCTGAGGAAAGTAAACTCTGCGAAGCAGGAACAGCCTGTTTGTTCTGTGCTTGAAAGGATCTGGGTGAATGGCTCTTGCTCTGTGACTGCACTCCTTGTGTGCCACAGCTGTACAAATAGTAAGACTGTAGAGATAAGCTTGAGCTTAAAGGAGGAACAATTAGAGGCAGGTCTTGTCTACTGCAGGCTGAGCTTTGGAGAGCTGCCAGGCATCCACTGGGCTGATGAGCTGGGAAATGGCTAGGCTGGATGAGCAAAGGGGCCTCTGGGGCGTTGGAGTGAGAGGTGGGATCCCTGGAACTCTTGTCATTTAAAAGTTTCTGGTATTTTGTTTCTTCATTCATGCTGTGAACAAACAGGGGGATCTGAGAAGCTGGGCTGTGATGCTGTTGCTATAGTTGTACTAAAATGCTTCCTCTTTCCCTTTTCCTTTTGTAGCCAGGTTGACTACCGGGCCAAACTCTGGGCTTGTAATTTCTGTTTTCAGAGAAATCAGGTAGGTTGAAAAAAGTTTCAGCCCTTTCCTGATATGTCCTCATATCCAACCTGCTTTTTCTTTAGTGAGCATGATATTTATGGCCTCCTCTGGAAAAAAGATGTTAAAAGAAGAGGCAATCTTACCTTTCTAGACTTTTCCTCTTGCTCATCCAGGCTAGAATTACTTGTTACTTAGGCAGTTTTGCCTGATATATTGTCTATTTTTAGTTCACTTCTGCCATTTTTTTTTCCCAGCATGCAGGACACAGAAGAGAAATACAAAGCTATTTTGTTTCATGCGTTTCCAGCACATTCTTTGCATATTGTTTCCTATTCTTGCCAAGTATGAATTTCATGAGATTGTACTAGATGTTTGCCATCAAAAAATGCCATATGGCCAAACAAGTTTCAACCAACATGTAGCCTCTGCTTTAGTCGTGTATTTTAGCTACAGCAAACTGAGTAGCTGCCCATGCTGCTGGCCACTATTGTCTGTTCTTGGGCAAACAGCAGCACTGCACTTGTGTTGTGCATTGACAAGTGGGTGCAGTGCTGGAAAATAAAGAGCAGGACAGCCTCTGCAATGTAGAGCAGAACCCTACATTTCTGTCCTGCAACTTCCTTGTCCTCATTTCTGGTTCTCTCTTTCAGTTCCCTCCAGCATACGCAGGCATCTCGGAGCTCAATCAGCCAGCAGAACTCATGCCTCAGTTTTCAACAATTGAATATATAGTGCAGGTAAGTGAAACACGGGCAAGTTTGAAGCTTCCCAAAATGTCTTATTAGTGGCAGCTGTGGCAGGCTATCTTTCACTTAAGACAGTGCAAATAAGATTTCTTCAGGGGGCTTAGGATAGGCCTCATCTTATTCTTTGTCTGGAGAACATTATAAAGTCTCGCTTAACATACGCTTGTGCCTGGTAACTGTCTCGTCCCGCGTTAGCGAGGTGCCCAGACACCGCTGATCTTCCTGTATGTGGTGGACACGTGCCTGGAGGAGGACGACTTGCAGGCTCTGAAGGAGTCGCTGCAGATGTCCCTGAGCCTGCTACCTGCCGACGCGCTCGTGGGGCTCATCACCTTCGGCAGAATGGTCCAGGTGCACGAGCTGAGCTGCGAAGGGATCTCCAAGAGCTACGTGTTCAGGGGCACAAAGGACCTCACAGCTAAGCAAATACAGGTACGTTCTGCCACCCGTTAGGTCCGTGGCTTGTGCCTTGTTGCTCCAGCAATGCCACTGCTGGTCTTTCAAGCTCTGGGCTTGCAGGGAGGAAGGGTTCAGTGCTCTTGATTGTTTGCTACCCTGTTTTGCTCCCAACCTCTGTTTTGCTTTTTATAAGCTCCCTGAAAGCTTCCCCAAGGTGCAGTTGATCTAATTCCACACACACAGACCCATCAATCCATTACCAAGGGAAATGCAGAGTTTAATCATTTCACAGATTTTAACAAATTGAATTCTGCAGTGCTGGGTGCCTCAGTATGTATTGCTTGACAGCAAGCAGCGTGTTTAGGATTTCAGTGCTCCTTCTCCTCTTTGCTATTCTGTAGGATATGCTTGGGCTTTCAAGGCCAGCTGTCCCCGTTCAGCAGGGAAGACCTCTTCAACCTCAGGAACAACCTGTTATTTCAAGCAGGTGAGTGTGTTGGTTGCAGCAGCACAGCAGAAGGGCAGCCCGAGTGCTGCTCCACACTTCTAAACCTAGGTTTCTTAAAAGGAGTCTTGCCAAAATTATTTCCCTACAATAAAAAGAAGGTATGTGTGGATGGGTTTTACTAAAGGCAGGCAACATATTAGACTTCTGTAGTATCCTGTTTTTGCAGTTGCAAGAACAGAGTTGCTGTTCTGAGAAGGTTTTTACTTGAAAAGCTGTAGAGCAGTTGTCTTCGGAAAGTGCAGTTCTTCGGGGTTGTGTGTGTTTGGAGCAAGGGTCTGTCTTTTTGACTGTCCAACTGATGGAGTCTTGGTCTATGTATAACAATCATAGGTATCGCTCTCTATTCTATACGTAGTCATGTCCAAAAAATGATTGGCATCCCCAAATAGTAAAGCCCTGTTTGTCTTTGCTGAATACAGTTCTTTCTCAGCCCTTCTTTTGCTGTGGCAGCTCTTGCAACACTGAAGTCTTTTTTTTTTTTCTATATTTTATTGTGACTTAGCTGCCTTGTTTATTCCTGATGTCTGGCTTTGTTCAAATTGTTTGTGTTTGTCAGACCTCTTATCTTAGAAAAAATGAGATATAAGATGGGAGCAGGCCACATGACTCCCTCGTTCTGATAATGCTGCCTGTGCAATTTGTGTGGGCCAGGAACAAATCTAGCACCTTCTTTCTTCCCTGAACTAAAGAGGCTTGAAAACAGTAAAACATTTCTTGTGCATTTTGGCAGGTTTCTGCAGCCAGTACACAAGATCGACATGAATTTAACAGATCTGCTTGGAGAACTGCAGAGGGACCCATGGCCAGTGACCCAGGGAAAGAGGCCGTTACGGTCCACTGGGGTGGCTCTTTCCATTGCTGTTGGCTTGCTGGAGGTACTGTTAACTCTGTTGTGCAGAAGGGCACATCGGGCTCTTCTCATTGCTGTTCTTTAATCAAGTTTTCTATCTCCCTATATGTATCTTTAATACAAGGCCTTACTTTTATTTTAGGGCACCTTTCCGAACACTGGGGCCAGGATAATGCTGTTTACAGGTGGGCCACCAACACAAGGACCCGGCATGGTGGTAGGAGATGAACTGAAAACACCCATCCGTTCCTGGCATGACATAGAGAAGGACAACGCAAGGTTCATGAAGAAGGCCACCAAAGTAGGTGCTCATATCTGCTGGGGGCAAAGACCATGCTCAGCAACTTGGGTTTGCGTGTGGGCTTGACACAGTCAAGGCAAACCGAATGTTGTGGAATTCAGAACACTAAATGAAGGGAGAAGAAGTGACACAAACCTATGTACGCTGCTGCGTAGACAGCTGCCCAGGCCTCCTCCAGGGAACAAATACGTCCTGCTCTCTTGATATGTAAATGTGTATCCAGACAGGCGTGGGTCTCCATGAAGAGCCAGAACCCTTCTGTGCATTAAGGTGTGACAGGGAGCCTCAAGGAAAGGATGCAAGCGAATTCCTGGTAGCTACTTCTCCAGGAGTTCTGTGTCTTCCGAGAGAGTGAGAGAGTTTGGTGCTGGTGCTGTTTCTTAGTGTCTGTCTCTGGCAGTACGTGAAAATTGCCTGTCTGTCAAGAACTGATGACTTCCCAGAAGTCTCCTTTGTCTTCTTGACATAAGGCAGAATAGTTAAAATGGCAGGCATAAAATATGCCTGGCAACTTAGAGAAAGCAGTAGGACACATGTCCTCTTAACTGGAAACCTGTGCAGTTCATGTCCTCTCTGCATTTGTGCCTTACAACTCAAGCTCATGCAAATGCAAAACAGTGCAAGGGGGGAAAATGGAGTGGGGGAGAGCGCATTGCATCTTGCAGCACTGGCAATTGCTTCATTTGTGACTTGCATATCGTAGGCTGGCCCCATTTGGAGAGCAGAAGACAGTTTGCCCATCAGTGTATCCTAAATTTACCCCGTGTGTGTTGTCTGTTTTCCCCAGCACTACGAGACTTTGGCTAATCGCACTGCAGCCAATGGGCACTGCATCGACATCTACGCCTGTGCCCTGGACCAGACTGGCCTGCTGGAGATGAAGTGTTGTGCAAACCTCACTGGGTAGGTCTGCAACAGGAGAGCACAAACCCAGCTGTCTTCTTGAGAGGAGGGTTCATCTGGGGCAAAAGACTGTTTTTTTTTTTGTTGTTTGTTTGTTTGTTTTGTCATTTTGTTCTAAACTGTGGTTTGAATTTGCCAGGAAGTATATGACAAACCTATCCTGATTCCAGTCCACATTTCTGAAGTCTCAAAACAGAATGTGACTTAACACTGCTGGTAAAAAAAACCTTAATGTTCTGCTTTGAGAAAGGTATTCAAAAGCATGCTGCAACTCGTCTTTTGCAAATGCTTTCTGCCTTTTTGAGAGGTATCAAGTGTCCTTTCCAGAAGAGAAGGGCTACAGAAGCCCTGGTTTTTGGTGTGTGCATGACCAAAGTGCCATCACAAGACAAGAGCTTCAGGCATGGCTCTTAGAAACTTTCTTGGTTGGGGCCCAGATTAACAGCTCGCTTGTTGTTCCTCTGTTTTACGTGACACCTGTACGCAGCAGGTGTCTGTGCTGCATACTGACGAAAATCCTGTAATCGCTGCAGAAAAGGCTGTGTGCGAAACAGTGCCTTTTAAGGACTCAAGCTATTCAGTCTAGGGAGCCAAAGGTTGGTTTGGACAAATGCAAAGTGTTTGTAAAGAAGTTTGGAACCAGTGGAACGTGATCATTTTTAAGGCAACTAAAGGGCTGCCAAGAAATGCAGTTGAGAAACACTGATAATAATGGAGCATTAACCTGTCTGGCTTTAGAGGCGATCGTGAATCTATGCTGCCTGATGCAGACTCCACATAAACAAAGACATGTCTAAAAGCACTTTCTGCCTGTGTTTGCATGCGTAAGAATTGGAGGGCAGTATCCTTTGTGCTTTATTTCCAGTTCTTGGCTCTCTCAGTCCCCCGGATATCTGTTTTTCCTTTCCAGAGGTCACATGGTGATGGGAGACTCCTTCAACACTTCTCTCTTCAAGCAGACATTCCAGCGAGTGTTTAACAAGGGGTTCAATGGGGAGTTTCGGATGGCTTTTGGTGCCAGTTTGGAAGTGAAGGTGAGTGATTCATCTCATTGGATGACATTAATTGAGAAATGCAAGTGCTGTTAAATGGAGAGCTGATTAATTATTTTGGTTGTAGAAAATGCTACACTTGAGAGCTGAGCTTTAGTGCATACTTTAGTGTATTTTTGTTTAAAAGTTTAATAAATTTGCGTTTTGTTTTGTTTCATTTAAAAAAAGAAAAAAGATCTCTGCTTATCATCATCCTGCAAGGAATATTTCATATGCACTAGTGGGGACTATGGATATGTTGTTGTTATTGATATGTGACACTGTTGATTCTCTTACCTTCAGCATCCGTAGCAATAAGTGACTCAGAAAATTACTCGGAGCCCCTTTCCCTGACAGCCACATGCATGCACATTGTCATCAAAGTTGAGCAGCTGTTTTATTTTGTGTGTTCTGTTTGACTAATTTGATTTTTTTTTTAAATCTTTTTGACCCTTTTCTAGACTTCTAGGGAGCTGAAGATTGCGGGAGCTATTGGACCATGTGTATCCCTGAATGCTAAAGGGCCATGTGTCTCTGAAAATGTAAGTTTATAAAGGAACATGGAATAACTGTTATTAAAGAAGTAAATAAACATTGCAAAGTTTATATCTAGACCTGCAGCTGAGCTGGAATGTGAAGTTTTTCAAGAGAAGCAATATGGAAACATCCCTAGGAAAAGACAGTTTCTTCTAGATGAAGTTCTTGCCCTGTAAGGCCTCCTCTTAACTGTATGTCACCTCAGTAACAATCCAGTACATCCAGAAGATAAGCATTCAGAAGCTCTTCTGTGCCTTGTACCTCTGTTCTGAATTTAACATAAACTTGCGTTACAAGTTTACAGGCAAAAATGCATTTTCTGTACAATTCTGTGCAGGAGCTTGGAATTGGAGGAACATCGCAATGGAAAATTTGCAGCCTGGATCCAAGCACAACACTGGCCATTTACTTTGAGGTGGTAAATCAGGTTGGTTCTGGCTTCATTTCTCTATTCTTCACTTCGTGTTTCGTCTCTTTGTTAACTTTTTATAAACCAAAATATTTGCTTGAAGGATAAGTTTGGTGCTGTCCTTTAAGGGCCCAGCTGATGAAGTGTCAGGTGCACCATTATATGCCCCAGCACCACTTGACCTTTAGGGCTGCTGAAAAGCACAATACTAGAAGGCCCCTCTTTCTTCTCTGATCTTGTACTAACTCCCTGACTGCTCAAATGATGCCCTGGAATGTGTCTGTAGTGTACAGAGCCACGGAAAAGCCTCCCTGTTTTGAAGGCTTGCCTCGTTTTGTTTGCAGCACAACGCACCGATACCTCAGGGAGGCAGAGGAGCGGTTCAGTTTGTCACTCAGTACCAGCACTCCAGTATGCAGAAACGCATTCGAGTCACCACCATAGCCAGAAAGTGAGTATTTCACACCATTTTTTTGGCAGAAACTCTCGCCAGTCTGCGCCAGATTTTCTAGAGCCTTTTGTTATGCGTACGAGGTCCAGTATGTGGCACGCAGGGGATGAAGCTGGCGTGGGTGTTGCTGGAGTCGACCGCATGCAGCGCTGACCTTTGACGTGCTCTTTAGTTGGGCAGATGCACAGAGTCAGCTCCAGCACATAGAAGCTGCGTTCGACCAGGAGGCAGCTGCTGTGCTGATGGCGCGGCTGGGAGTGTACCGAGCCGAATCCGAGGAGGGGCCCGACGTGCTGCGATGGCTGGACAGACAGCTGATCAGACTGGTAAGACGGAGGGACGGCAGTCAAGGGAACGCGTTCTGGATTTTAGTAAAAACAGTCTCTGGAAATAAAGCAGTCATTTTTTTTTTTCCCCCAATTGATTCACTTCATTTGGGCTCTGATCAGGCAACACACACATTATGTTGCACACTGAAATGATTATGGAGTCATTTATAGCTAAAGGTTGGATGTTGCTTATTTTCAGTGCAGCAGCTGCTGAAATTCTAGTCTGCTGCTGCTCTAGATGGATGCAGTTACTGCACAAGCGTTCCACAATTTGCAGAGGTATAGGTATATAGGTATTAGGTATAACATAGTATCTCTGATTTAATGAAAAAAAGAAGAAACAGTAGTAGTAGCCCTATTTTTTCATTCTTAGATAATTTTGAGTAAAGATTTTCTGTATTAAGTAAGATGAAGAGATCCAGTCATTTTTATTCCAGTAAGATGCTAAAGTCACTGACTTAAATGTAAATCACCTGTTTTAGTTTTAATTCTAAAAAGGAGCTCACCAAGAACATCTGTATTATCTCCCACAGTGCCAGAAATTTGGACAGTACAACAAAGATGATCCTAACTCCTTCAGATTGTCGGAATCATTTTCTTTGTATCCTCAGGTAAGAACTTCACTGTCTGTAGACATAGGGAAAGTGTGCAAGGATAGGGGTGATGATAAAGCCTCCTGTTGCATTTATCAGAATGATGAGGGGAAGAACAGATGCTTTTTAAATTTGGCGAGCTGGTTCTGTAGGTCAGCATTGCAAATGATGTGTAAGGTAAGATGCTGAAGGAGTTACTGAGAATTTTTGGAAGAAATTGTTCAGGAAAATTGGATTTTGGTGAAAAAGTTTCAGCAATTTACTGATATTTCTCTCTTCTCTGGTCTCTCTGATGCAGTTCATGTTCCACTTGCGACGCTCCCCATTCCTGCAGGTTTTCAATAACAGCCCAGATGAATCTTCTTATTACCGTCACCACTTTGCTAGGCAAGATCTGACCCAGTCTCTCATCATGATCCAGCCCATCCTTTATGCTTACTCTTTCTATGGACCTCCTGAGGTGAGTCTCTCTTTAGCCAGCAATGTCAGAATGATCCAAAATAGTGAGTATCCGGTCGAAGTAAAACTGCTTCTTCAAAAGGGTTCTAATTTTATAAATCTTAATCGAAGTAATCATTGAAGGATGAGGTTGGAGATGTGGCGGTGTGAAATATAATTCGTAATTTCAGTAAACTTACAGCTTTGATTTTAAAAAAAAAAAATCTGGTGAGTCCTCCAGTCATGACTTGCTGTGCTGCTGTGTCTGAGGCTGCGATCTGCACCACATCTTTGAGGGGCAAACCTCAGCCCCTTGAGGCCCAGACCCCCCACCAGCTCCTTGTTCTCAGCTGTTCATGCAGGAGGGTTAAACTACATGTGAGTAGTCGAGGGCCAGATACAGATCCCCTTATAGCAGCAGCCTCCTTGGAAGGAGAGCACTTGGCAGGAAAGATGCAGAAGCTGCTGGGATCATACTTGGAGCAATTAGCAGTGATGACTGACCTCTTTTTCTCGTTTATTTTCTCCAGCCAGTGCTTTTGGACAGCAGCAGTATTCTTCCCGACAGGATCCTCCTGATGGATACTTTCTTCCAGATAGTTATCTACCTGGGTGAGGTACAGTGAAATGTGTTCTCTTTCTCCTACCATTTAAGATTAAGTCAAAATCACTGTATCAGTGCTTTATAAATGCTCGTTTCTGTGTTGGTATAGCTTGAAACACAGTATCTTCTAGTTGATTTGCAGTGCAGAAATGGATACCAGCTCCTGGGTGCCTGTTTTTAATATAGCTTCAGAAACAAAGCAAAAAATGGTTTTCACTCTGTTGGCAGAGTAGTAAAAGCATGTATTTGTCCATGTAATGGTCTGCTGCCTTAAAGATGTGCAAGTTAAAAGGAGGAGACTTGTAGAGAGGATATATATATACTAGCTTTTATTTCCTCTCTTTCCTGTCAAATAGACTATTGCACAGTGGCAGAAAGCTGGTTACCAAGACATGCCCGAGTATGAGAACTTCAAGCACCTACTGCAAGCCCCGCTGGATGACGCTCAGGAAATCTTGCAGACCAGATTCCCGATGCCGCGTTACGTCAACACTGAGCATGGGGGCAGCCAGGTGAGGCTCTCGGTGCTGCTCGGTAGTGTGAGTGCCTCTCTGTGCTGCTTTGCTAAAAGGATGGGTCTGTACATTGCATACAGCATTAAATAACCCTCCAGACCATAGGCTTTTCTCATGAGCTCTTATTGCACATATATGTCTTTTCATAAGCCAGTAGCTCATTGCACGTGCTTTTGAACTAGAAATTGACTAAAAAAATGCAGCCAGATTAAATGTCTTTTGAATATATTACTAGTAGGGTGAGAAATAAATGATTTGGCTAAGTATCAAAGCTTACCCAAGATGTAAGAAGTACAGTTAGTTTGCTAAGTTCTGAATGATTGAGCGTCTGTCCCTTTATTCTTGGATACTGTGGGAGTATATAAAATAGTTCCTATTTTGTTCTTCCTGGCATTACAGTCATTTAGGGCTTCTCTGTGCAGTGAAGAGGTAAGAATTTGTGCTCCAAAGTAATAATAATAAAAAAGGTATTAATTTCTGGCATGGCCACATTATGCTGGTTCTCCACAGAACTCCGTATCCAAGAACAGCTGGGGACACTAGAGGGACAGTACTGGTGGCATGTCCATGTTACGGGGCACCAAACCTGCCCTGCTGGACGAGCACCTCTTGCTGTGGCAGAGCCCTCCTTGACGCTGTGGGAGACCTGCAGTGTAACCTGCAGGGTGACATGTGGTGTCCAAATGGAGGTGTCTCTACTGCTGCCACTGCCTTGTAGTAAACTAACTCCAAAATCCAGCAGGGCAGGAAAGGCATCCAGCACAAACTCCTGCACTCATTCAGAGAGTACAGGAAGATGCCTGAAGTGTTTGACTCATTTTCCCCCTTTTCCCTCCCCCAAGGATTCCTCCCAACCTTATTGGGAGGAATCCTTGGTTCCAGAATATTGTTTCTCTCAAAGCAGTTTGTAAAATTCAAAGGCATTTTAGCAGTTTTATCTGCCCTTTGGGAGTTACAGCTGGGCCATATCTCCTTTCTTCCTTCACCCTCACAGAACACACTGCCAAGTTAAAGCAAGCAGGTTCTTGCTTTAAAATTATCTGTATCGCAGGTTAAGAAAGGCAGTGCGGAAGGAGGGTGCTGGGGGGCTGTGAAGCTGCGCACACGACACGAGGAACTGTGCAGTGAAGAGGGATACAGATGTCCTTAATGTCTTACCTCTCTATAATGTTTTGTTTTAATAGGCCCGGTTCCTCTTGTCTAAAGTGAACCCTTCTCAGACCCACAATAATCTCTACGCATGGGGACAGGTAAGCAAGGGAAGCTCCTGGTTGGGAATGCTGGAAAATGCACGTTGTACGTATTTGGCCGCATTTTTGACCCTTCTGTTTCATCACGTGGTGTCAGGCTGAGAGTGATGTGTGTGTCCTGGTCCTCCTCCCCCTTTGGCTGGGTTTGAAAATCACAGAATCGCTGGGTTATAAAGGACCTTCAGGCGTTTTAGATGACCTGATGTAGAAATTGATGATCTTCACCATTTCCTATATATCTGGTCTAAAACTCTAGGTCAAAATTAATGAATGAAGTATTGTGGGAGGAAAAAATAAACCCTGTTAAGTACTAGAAGTACATGCAGATACAGTTTATCTGAGAATACAAAACTTTTAAATCCTCTTCCTTGATCTTGTTTGCATAGTGCTCTGGGCGGAGAAAGATCCAAATACTTTAGAAAGAAGAGTTCTTTCCTCCAGATCTGCAGCTTGCACGGAAGGGTAATTTCAGGAGCTGTGTTAAAAACTGGCATCTTTCCACTAGACCTGTCCTTTACAGAGAAGTAAATGTGGTGGTTTTACCAGGCGCTACCTCAGGAGGCTGTCACCTAATTTGCTTAAGCAGCACCCAGTGTTAACAGTGCTAATTGGGGCTATTTCTTCATTTCCCTGCAGGAATCGGGAGCTCCGATCCTCACGGATGATGTCAGCCTCCAGGTATTCATGGACCACCTGAAAAAGCTGGCGGTTTCCAGTGCGTCGTAAACGGATCTAACCGAAAGCAAGAACAGCAGTCACATAGATCATGTTGGTGATGGAAGTGGGAGCAGCTCGCCGCATTCCCTTCTCTCTCAGACTAAGACTTTAAATGTAATGAACATTCCCAGAGAGTTTTGTACCAGGCTCTTTTAGCTATTAATTTATTTCTATGCCTTTTTGCCCTTGCTCAATTTATTTTATTTTTCCTGTACACGGTAATCAAAGCCCCGGGATCTTCCAGTTAATATAGATCTTACGCCTGGAACACAAGTTCTGTGTTTTTAAAGTGTTTCTGTTAGCCGCTCTCTCGGGCAGCAGAGGATGCGCTGCCATCCAGAGGGACCTGGACAACTGGGCAGAGAGAAATCTCATGAAATTCAACCAGGCCAAGTGCAAGGTCCTGCACCTGGGGAGAAATAACCCCAGACACCAGTACAGGCTGGGGACCGATCTACTGGAAAGCAGCTCTGCTG
>JAWLRI010000446.1:388268-401870 GCA_034781795.1 Crypturellus tataupa | reverse complement strand
CTCCCTCCCTCCCTCTGCAGGGTTTTGGGTCTCTCTTTATTCTCCCCCCACGCCGGTAGCGTGAACCGGGGTGCTCTTTTAACAGATCTCACCCTTAAGGCCTCTTAAGGCCACCTTACGATGCAGAAGAAATGTTCGGGATGGTATTTGGCGCTGTCTGAAATCAGCCCTTAGCCGTGGCCTTTAACGAAGCGATCACCTCTTTTTGCCTTTTCTTACTTGTTTTCTTTTCGCCTTCCTCAGTGGGCGGTGAACAAATAAGCTCCATAGGACGAGGGCTCTGCGTGCTGCTCGGCATCTCCTTGGAAGATACGCAGAGGGAGCTGGAGCACATGTAAGTCCAGCGTTTCCTTTTGCCTCTTACTCCTTATCTGTGCTTTTTGAACACCGATTTGGTGATACCTGAGCTGCAGCCAAAGCAGTGGAGCATCCCTTATGTGGGGAAAGCTGTGTTTTCCTCTTGCTAAGTCCTCTTCACGTGATACTTTGAATGCAGGCGTCTCAGAGGTTTATTTTTATGTCCTACTAAGAAAATCTCTGCTTCTTTCCCTCTTCGCGCTCCTTTCTATGTTGTTCTTGCCAAGAAGAGAATCAACATGCTGGGGTTTTACTGATACTCTTTTTAAAAATACCTGCCCCTTTTACTATGAGTCCTCCTTAGCTTTACTAAGAAGCTTAGCAGCAATCCTCCCATCTAGTGCATGATATCTGGGAAACCTCACACTCCTGGTTTAGTTCACACATGAAAACTTTCTTCTGAAAAATTGGATAATTGCATCATTTGCTTTTCTCTAAAGATGAACCAGTTTTGGGAGCCTGGAGGACTTTGGCCATCTCTTTCTTGGCCACGAAATGCCATGATTCAACCAGCAAACACATGCAAGAGAAAGATCCCCCTGTGATCGTCCCTTCTCATTTTGGCTGTTGGTTGTGCTGGGGCTGACGTCAGTTTTTAGGAAGGTGAAGAAAGAACAACAAACGGAGCTAAACTATGTCAAGAAGGGAAGAGAGAAGAAGGTGACTGAGGGTGAAAGCAATTCCTAGCAGAAATTGGAAGGGAAGTAGTGAGTGGGGACCTGAACTGTAGGTCCAGCTGTAGGTCTCATATGAACAGCTAAAACTTGTGGAAAATGCCAGCAAATCTGGGGCTGTTTTTCTTACAACACTCTCTACTGTCCTGTTTTGTGTTCAAGTGTGTGACGTTTGCTTTATCATCATTTCTTGTTCCTGCCTTGATGAGTGTGAAAGCTGCTCCTGATGATTGCAAGTGGGTGATCAGTAACTCTTGTACTCTCAGCACCAGGCTACTGGGATGATTGACATGGGAGAGGCAGGAAGCTCATGGTTTAATAACAGGAGACTTACTAAGTTTAAACTCTGCTAGGAATTATGAAACAGGGAAGGGAGGAAATAAATATATATATATATATAAAATAATTAAAAAGGGGGGAATAACAAGAAATCAATCTAAGCAGGCTCTTCAAGTGCTTTTTACGTGAACCTTTAGTGGTCCTGTAAGTGAAACAGCCTTGATGCCATCTATATTATTAAATCACAGGAGTGTTATTGATTTCAGTCTACATGCCAGGCTTCTCAAGGCTCCACTTCATTCAGGAGTTATTTCTATTTCTTTGACACACGTGAATTGGTGAGAATGGTTTTGGTGATGGTAAAGCCTTAAGCTAGACCATAACAGTCTCAGCTGTATTTTATGCGAACTGCCTCGTCCCTGGTGCAGCATAAAATGTCTGGCTGATGGCTGCATTGAATTGCTCTGCCCTTGATACGCTCCGTTGTTTCTAGATGCTGCAGATGTGGAGGAGAAACTAAAAGAAGAAACCAAAGACTGGAGAGTGGTAGGCGTGCAGTGTTGTTATGGATCTAAGCCCAACCATAGGCTGGTTTGCAAGTCTGCTTTTTTGGGATCCATTTGTGAAACTCCTCTTGTCTTTGTCCTCTTGAATTCAAGCCAAGCATTTCTGCCCCCCTCCACTGCTTCCAAAGATCAGTCCTAATAAAAATCTCCGCGACAGCTTCTGGTCGCCTCTTTGATGCCATCTGTAGCTCTGCACTCTTTCCTGCTTTCCCTGCGCTTGCTTGTCCTGGGAAAGAAGTGCTGCCTGTGTCTGGGTTGTGGGGTCTTGTTTGGGAGAGCACTGGGAGTGACAGAGCTGGAGGAGTGTAAAGGAGTGGTGGTCAGAAATAAGCACAGTTTAGAGAGGTCTGAATTCAAAACTGAGTGTGATTTGCCAATGCTAAGGGATTTCAATCCCTAAAGCTAATACACTTTTTAAATAATGTTGTGACACGTCAAATCTGGAAATAGAGAGTAAACTTCTTTATTACTTCTACTATTCTTATGTCAGCCTGCAACCCACAAGTATGTCATTCTATCCTGATTTCTTGCTCTATTAAAAAAAATGTTTAAAAGAAGACATTAATGAATGGTCTGACGATGTTACGTGTGCATAAGAGCTTTCTTGCTTATAGCTATGACTAATGCAAGGAGATTTCTTTGGGGAAAGAATGAGATATCTTCAGATTTGTAGGCAGAATGAGTATGAGTCTGCCTTCCCTTTCAGCTCTTTCTGTGTAGTAGGCATTACTTGTACCCAATGAGTTGGCATCGGACAATTTAATACTATCTGTTTTCCTCCTAGGGTCCGAAAGATCTTAAACTTGAGAGTGTTTGAAGATGAGAGTGGGAAGCACTGGTCCAAAAGTGTGATGGATAAGCAGTACGAAGTGTTGTGTGTCAGCCAGTTTACTCTCCAGTGCATCCTGAAAGGAAACAAGCCTGACTACCACATGGCGATGCCCACAGAGCAGGCAGAGTGTTTTTACAACAACTTCCTAGAGCAGCTAAGAAAGGCCTACAAGCCAGAGCTTATTAAAGGTAAGAGTGAAGGGTAAGGTCCTTGATGCAACCAAAGGGCCTCGTTTGCACGCGCTCCTCCTTGTTCTTCCCCTTGTTCTATGCATTTCTGTCAGTTCACGTGGCAAAGGTTGCATCAGCGTGTGGCAGTGTGCAAGGAGATGGTGTGTTTCGCCTCACCTGGGGAGATCAGTATCCCTCTCACCTGCGCAGCTTGAGCGGTGATTCTGACCACGCAGTCCCGAGGCTGCAGCCATGAGAATGGCCTCTGCTAGTCCAGGATGAGCTACTGATCCATATGTCAAGAAGTCTTAAAATGGGCAAAGTTACTTAATATATCTAAGAGCATTGTGGTTTAAAAATCAGGAGAGAGAATCATAGGGATAAGATACTAGTGTCTCCTGTGGACAATACTGGATCATTTTAGAAACGTACCCAAAGTTTCTAGGGTAACAAGTAATATTGTAGAAGTGTGGATTCTTTCTCCTCTTCTGACCTGAAAAAATGAAAATAAATCCAGGTAGTGTTAATTTGGCTTTGGGACAGACACATGGAAGAGATTGACTTCTCAGTTTCTGTATAGAGGAGAGATTTGTCTGCATCGGAGTTTCAGAAGTTGCGATCACAGGCAGTGTAATCTGTCTTGTACCCTGCCCTTCATGTCGTGGAGTCCCAAGAGACTGAGATTTTCCTCTCTTTTAGAAGAGGAATTGGATATAGAGGACAGCACTAACAAACACTTCTACTTTTAAATGCTATTTCCATTATATCTTAGTTTCTCAAATTTTCTGCTCCCCCTTGGAATCTTGCCTGCTTTCCATCATTTTTGTTTCTAAAAAAATCATTTTTGTCCTATCAATTGTCTAATCAAATCAAAATCAATTTTGTCCCAATTTTTTTGTTATTTTCTGCTGTTTAGTAACTCTTTCATCTGCACTGTTAGCTAGTAATCAGAATATATTGAACTTCTCACAGAATAGTGATAGTGTCTTGCTGTCTGTGTGAATGGAAAGTCAAGTCTGATACTGCTTAGAAAAGCTACATCTGTTGACAACTCCTGGGGAAAGCTGTTAGTGAGATTTTATTTTAAGAAAACTTTGGCACATCACTTTGGTGCCAGGTGCATCTGTGTCGCCAGAGAGCATCAGCTTCACTGCACCTGACAGCTCTCTCAGCCTCCTGATGTGCCCTTATTTGATGTCTCCATAACCTTGGTGGTCCCCTCCTTCCCAGAGTTTATTTGCCCATGGTGGAGCTGGCAGGAAGGAAGACGTTTTCCCTTCCCGTTGGTGTCATTTTCCTTTTCCTCGGCTGCTGGTCCATTGCCAGCAGTCTCTTCTGCAGTGCTGTAGCTTTTGGCTCTGCCAGAGCTTGCTCTCGTGGTGGCCTGTGGCATGCAGTCTTTGAAATGCAGTTGGGTGGTAAAATGCAGCATGGAACATGCTAGGGAGAAACTGAGACCTTTTACAGGAGAGTTTTTCCCCAGGAACATGTTCGTGAAGAACAAAAACTGTTGATTTAACCTCTGTTCTCTCAGATGTGTCACGCGTTGCCACATAAACTCATATTCGGAGGGACCTAGGCAGGTTGGAGAGTTGAGCAGAGAGGAACCTCCTGAGAGGTTCAACAAGGGCAAGTGCAGGGTCCTGCACCTGGGGAGGAATAACTCCAGACACCGGGACAGATTAGGGATTGACCTGCTGGAAAGCCGCTCCATGGAGAGATCTAGGAGTCCTGGTTGACAGCAAGTTAACCATGAGGCAGCAATGTGCCCTTGTGGCCAAGAAGGCCAATGGGACCTGGACCTGCATCAGGAGGAGCGTTGACAGCAGGTCACCAATAGTGGGTCACCAATAGTGGGTCACCAATAGTGGGTGTAGTTCTGGGCTCCCCAGAACAACAAAGATGCAAGACGTGTCTGTTGGGTAGGAGAGCAGGGTACGTGGAGTGAGCAGTCACGTGGACTCAGCCAGGGAGGAGGTGAATTCAAGGGACAGAAAGTTGGACTAGAGCAAACAAAGAACAAGGACATTTGTAGAAAGAGAAACGAGCTTTGAAAGTGGGTTTTTTTTTTTTTTTTTTTTTTTCCCCTTTCCTTCCTCCCGCCATAGTAATTTTGTGTATTTTATTAGGTTTGTTAGTTGGGCAGGCTTTTATATATTTATTTTCAGAATCATAAAGTTGTTAAGGTTAGAAGGGGCCTCTAGAGGTCATCTAGTCCAACCCCCCTGCACAGGCAGGATCCCCTAGACCATGTGGCACAGAACTACATCCAAGCACGTTTTGGGAAAGGTTTTGTTGTGTGTCCTGCCTTGCAGAACCCTCAATGCTTCTGGTCTTGTCTCTTTTCAGATGGCAAGTTTGGTGCCTATATGCAGGTCCACATCCAGAACGATGGTCCTGTAACAATTGAACTGGAGTCCCCAGCTGCCACCGTTGACCCTAAACAGGTAAATTAGTGATGGATTGGTCTGGAAGGGACCTTTGTAGAGGCTCTGCCTTGTCTGGAAGGCAATGGTGGCCAATTTTCCATGTAAAAAGTCCTCCCCTCACCCTTCCCTTTCATTCCCAGCTATACTTAAGAGAGGGCACATAACCCTGTACAACACTTCACTTAACCGATTAAACCTATCCGATGCCAGTTTGTTCCAAAAAGGAACACAGAAAGGTTGTTGCCATCTGGTTTTGTACAAACTACTTGTCTTCTTGGGGTTGTAAGGTGGCGTGTAGGGCACTGGGTGGCAGCAGAGTCATTTCTTCAGAAGTTGTGTGTTCTAGCACAAGTTTGTGCTCTGTGCCGCTCCTCAAGGGATGGAAATGCCAATTTCAGTTCTTTACAACTTTACTCTTAAAAAAAAAAAAAAAGAAAAGAAAAACTTGAAAACTCTTGTGCTCTTTGAACGTGTAATTAATTTCATGTTCCGCATGGTCATAGATGACTTGCTGGGTGTTTGATACAGCTTCTTCATGTGTGTGACGAGGGGAGTGATGTTCATTCTTGATGTTTGCAAGTTGTCAGAAGAGACCCCTTTGTGTGCAAGGTGCACCTTTGATGGATACCTTATCTGCTTCTGTGAGAGCTCAAAAGAGAAACTGAGGACTCTCATACTCAAAAGTATTTATCCGTGAGTCCTAACTATCTGAGCACGTAGAATTGAAAAATGAGGGGTTTCTGACTAATATGTGCCCTGCTCCTGGTACTTTTCATGTGACATGTATGTTGTGTATATATTGATATACCCCAGTGCTTATGTGCTTGCCAGGCCACACACTATTTCCACATCCAGAAATAGGCAAGAGAAGCTCAAGTTACTCAGGGAGTCTCCGTGTTCCTTGTCCTCCTCCATGGCAGGAGGAGGCAGCAACGAGCCTTGAGAGGAGGTGTCAGGAAGAAATCTCTGATTACTGGGAATGGCTGATCCTGCTTTAATCTCTCTTCCTCAGCGCCTTCCTTTACTCTTTCAAGCTCTTTCCTCAAATTCTTTACATTAGGAAAAAGAGTTATGTTAAATGTTGTGTGAGGTTTATTTAATGTGGACAAAAAAACACAAGTAAGGGTTGATGTGGGTTTTTTTTTTTTTTTTTTTTTGTCTTTGGACATGATAGTGTATTTATTTATTTATAGCAGTTTGAGTTGCTCATCAGATCTCAGTAAGGTCAGGTTAGCTACTGCGGTTTGATTTGTTGTAAACTGCTCCATTCTGTTTTGGGCTTATTTATTAGTAAATGATTTCAAAGTATAAAGTGAAAAGAAGCTCCTGCATTGCTGGTACTTGCTGATGGCTGGGCCTTTTCTGTAGACTTGTGGTCCCCAAGTCTCTTGGAATTTTGGGGGCTGTGTGAATGGAATAACAGAAAAAGAATGGCTGACATTTAATTGAGCTGTCAACACACCTTTTTGCAAGTTTGTCATACTAAGAGTTTTGTCGGTGAGACAGGTTAAAGCCATGGATTATAAACTGGGTAAGGAAAAGTGGAAACACTAAGGCCTAATTGGCACAGGGTCCATATAAGGATGGTGTGACTGTTCAGGGTTTGATGATAGTGATTGCATTTCACTGGGGGAAGGCTGGACACTTGGCAGCAAGACTGTAGGATTCATACCAGCAATATATTTTTTTTTCTTTTGACAGGAAGAGAACAAAAATAGGAGACATTTCCCAGGATTGTAGGCAAATGGGAAGCATGTGTAACTTCAGTATGGAAAACTTGATTGTAAAGTGTATTATAAGGAATTGTCTTTGACGGTAGATTAAGTATTTCATTTCATTCTGTGTTTCCTGTGTTAGGATGCACCAAAAAAGTGGATTTGTGTTAATATTCTTGTACAAATCACAGGCACTGTACTTGCCAGCCTTAATCTGTGAAGCAATGTCAGATACTTTTTGACATTTAAGTGCATCCATTTAGAGAATACTGAATAGTATTTGATTCCCATGGATGAAGAGAGGGCCTGTAGAAATATACCACCAGCTGCATTCCTGGTCCAACAACAGCATCCCCAATTAGGATTAAGAAAAAAGCTCATGCATCTGTTGCTGACTTGTAGGAAACTAGTCTTGTGGCAACTGGTGTCCTCTGCTTCCCTGAAAATACGGTGGATTGTCGCAGGAGAAAGGTGCTGGAAATGCCCTTGGAGAGGTTATAGGAAGTGCTGTGCGGAGAACAATTTGCTGATAACCTTTTTGGCTGATAGTAGAAACAAGTAAGTCTGATCTGGTTATGGGGATAATTGCAGAATTGTCCCTGGGTAAGAGATGTATCTTCTTAGTGCTTCCTTGCTTCCTTCCATCATATGCAAACTTAAGACTATATATAAGGTAGTTAGGAATTTATGGTTTTGGTATTCCATATTTGTTGCTTCTATGATAGCGCATTTGGACTGTGAAGGTTCCCTCTGGCAGGTTGTGTTGGGTAGAGAAGGAGCTCTGAAATGCAGAGAGTAGTCCTCCGAATAAGGGCACTTCTCCTTAATGCTCAGGGGATGATCATTCAGTTTTGTAACAGTTCACTGTCTTGCCAGATGTGTGAAAATTTAAGCCTTGGGCTTTTTAAATCTATTTTGATTTGGGTGTGTATTGGTATTGGGAGTCTGAGTTGCTGTTTTTCTACAAATGCCCAATTATAGGGTCTTTTAGAAATACTGTCTTCTGAAATGATAGTTCTGTTCCATGAAGCATTTTGTCCTTGCCTTGTGAGTAGCTGACAAAACTTGAAAAACAACAACAAAGAAAAGAGAAGACCAGAACCAAGGTGCCCTCTGAATCCAGCCGAGAAAGAAATGCCCCCCGGAGCAAGGATGATCCCAGCGCAAGCAGCGGAGCAGAAGGAGACGTGTCGTCGGAGCGGGAGCCGTAGCAGGCTCAGGTAGGGAGCAGGTACCCCTCTCTAAAGCCGTGTCCTACCAGTAGAAACTCCATTCAATGACACAGCAAAATTCTCTAGGCAAAGTCTACATTCGAATTTTATGTCTTATGTGTTGAAATAAGAAAGTTTTAGAGGACAGGGATTTATGTGCCTGCTGGAATACTTGGAAAAAACTGAACTTTTTCAATAGTATTTGAAAATTTGTTGACCTGAGGAATGTTATATACTGATAATTTAACATTTTTTTTTTTTCATGCTGTAACAGTAAGTAAAGATACTCCTGTTCATGTAAGTTGTAGAATTCTGCACTTTTTGCTCTGTTTGTGATAATGTTCCTGGTTGTTTGCCTTCAACAGTTTCTTGTACAAAAGCTACACTGGATTTTTGGAGAGGGACCTTAAAGACATTCACCTCAGCACCACTCGCCCAGGACTTCGGAAAGAAATGAAAAATGGGAAAGCAGCATGAAAACTATAGAAACTGGTCTCATTCTGTTCTGATACAACCAAAGCAACGTGCTCAGATTCAGCCATTAATGTGTAGCTTCACTAGAGAAAAAGGACTAGTAACATTCGTGTGTTTCCACATGAGTCTGAATGAAGGAGGACTGCAGGCAGGTTGTAGCAGAACAGTCTCTGTTAGTCCACATGCTCCATTTCAGAAAGAAATAAGGGTTTTTGTTTTTTGTTTTTTTTTTTTTTTGTTTTTCCTTAAATATGCACTTGAATTCTGAAAACTCTCAAGTGAGCTTGTGCTGTGATTCTCACAGTGTCCTGTGCTGCCATGTCCATGGCCGTGTGTGTGTCTGTGTATATTTTGCTGTACTCTTCAGCTGCTGTGTGCCATCACGGTAGGGCGTCCGCTCTTTCTGCATGGATTAAGATATTAAAAGAACAATCGGACACCAGCCATTTCTCCTGTGAAACATGCATCTTGTAAAATTTTTTTAAAAGCAGGAAAGACTTTATTAAAGAAATGATGCCAGCTGATTGCCTGTTTGTGTCGCTGTGTTACAGTCACCCTGGTAGACCCACACCAAAGGAGCGGTTGCAGTGTCAAAACCATGTGAAGCTATAACCTCTGCAGATAAGAGTATGGACCTGGCTTGGCCTCCTCTGGCGGGAGAGGTGTTCTGATGCCTCCGTTGCCATGATGTGACAGTAGCTGACACTATGGTCACCGTTGGCCGGGGTGACAAGAAGCTCTGTGTTCTGGTCTCCAGGGCCAGTGTCTGCAGAGGAGCCCCCGTGTGCGGGCCAGCAGGGGTGGGGGCAGCGAGAGGGCCATGAGCTCGTCTGGGGCAGAGGGAGCAGCGGACCCTGTGGAGGCCATGGGTGCTGGCAGCAACTGCTGACACAGTTGTCCTACTTTAACCCCAGTGGACATGGCGCACGGTGGGAAGCACCTCCCAAGGATGCGGTGGTGGAGGGGAGCACCTTGGGGTAAAAGTGGGGAGGGCCATGTGCTGTGGCAGAAGTTAGGGGCACCAGGGTCTCCCTAAAGGGCTTATCCTGAGGAGTATCCTTGGGAGATGCTGGGAGACCCTTGTGTGAATCTGTGCCTACAGCGTTGCAGGGTGTCACGCTGGAGTCCTCCCCAGCAGAGGGATGAGGGAGGTGTTGGACCATGGGGACGTTTCATTGTGGGGGGCTCGTTTCCTGGGTGTGTGTGTCCTGCTGGCATGTGCTGATGGCCTCGCTCCTCCTTTGCCTTCGCTCGGTGGCCGAGCTGGGGTGCGAGTCCCTCGCGATGCCGTGGGGTGCAGCATGCGGGTGAGCAGCGGCGTTGGTGGGCGAAGGGCCCTTGGCCGCAGCACAGGTGAGTGGGCACGTGCAGATCCTGAGGGGACGGGGCTGCTGGGGCGGTCTGGGAGTCGCCCAAGGGCCCTTCGGGTGGATGTCCATGCAGTGTCCCTAGGAGAGGAAGGGCTTGATGGTGTGGAGTTGGGGAAGTGTGGCCCAGGTGGGCTTGTTACTTGGGGGCACTTGGGGTCCACTGATAGTCTTGCTCCTGCTTTTCCCTTGCGTGGTGTCTGAGCCCATTGGGGAGCAACTTGCGAGGATATCCCAAGGCCTGGTGTGTGGAGGGTGGACTTGGCCCCAGCGCAGGTCAGCAGGTGTGTGCGGGGCCCCAGGAGCCAGGGAGTGCTTTGGTGGCTTGAGTCATCCCACGCAGTGACTTGGGGATCTTCATGTAGTCCCGCATGGCACTGTGGAGGACTCCTGTGAGGCCAGATGATCTGAGTTATGGGAGAGCAGATGTCCAAGCAGGAAACCACCTCACAGCCAAAAAACCCAAGCTATGATATCACATAGGTAGAAGTCCCAGTTGGCTCCTCTTCCTAGGAGAGTAGCTTCTCTCTGTGTCTTTGAGGAGGCCCCACAGGGTGCAGTTCTAGGTTTCCCAGGTCAACGCAAGCATGGACAGAGTTGGGTCCTGCAAGGGCCACAAAGGGGAGGAAGGTGCTAGAGCACTTCCAGGAGAAGAGGCGGAGCAAGCCTGGACTGTGCAGCCTGGAGAAGAGCTGGCAGAGGTTGGGGCATCTTCCTAGGCTCTTCCCTGGCTCTTCCTGAGAGCCCTGCCTAGCTCTGCCTACAGGGATTCCCGGAGATCTCCACTTAGTGCCCCAGGGCTGTAGGTCTCAAGTCTCAGCTGGACCTCCTCGTGCCCTGCATGCGCAGCAGCTGCGTACAATCTACAGAAGATCCTTTTGCACAGATGTGTCAAATAAAGAAACAGAGTGTTTTCGCTTGTCCTTTCTGCATCCATTTTGAAATGTGCACATTTATGGGAAAGCTTTAAATCCAAGGTGGATATTATTTTATATTAATACTGACAGAACTAAAGATCTGCTCTGAGAGTCATCATCATCAAGACGTCACTGTCACCCAAATATCCCCTACATCTGCCTTTTGTATGGAAATACAGGCTTCAGCGTGTATATAATGTTGAAATTCATATTCTAAAAGAAACCCCCCAAAACTCTAACCAGTGCAAAATACCGGTTTCATGCTCTGGGCAAGGGATCAAAAGCAAGAATGCCTGTTGTGTTTCTATTTTGGATTGACTGCTTCACCTCTCTGCTTTAGTAATGAAGGCATGCGTTACTGATTGGTGGGCCCTCAGCAATCTCTTTTAATTTGTCCAGATTCTGTCACTTTGCAAGCACAATTTGATTCTTGTATTGTGGACTGCTCTGCTAATGACAAGCTACAGTTTGAGCTGCTGAACATCACATTTTTATGTACAAAATAGCGAGTTCTGACTCTAGTTTTCACCACTGACCCCAAAAAGAGGCCACTTGCATAGATTAAGATTGACAGCAAAATACTAAAATAGAAATACGATTATTCTGAAGCACAGCACCACAGGCAAGCTAAGGATGCCAAAGTCTACGGCAAAAAATAGCTTCAGTTATGCAAGATTAAAAAAAAAAAAAAGAAGAAAAGAAGCATTTTGCCCTTTTGTTCAAGTCAGTCCCTTAGAAAAATCTGTATCGTACTTCTTAGATAGTATGCATTTTTGGGTTTTTTTTTTGCATTTGGTATCTGTTTGGTATCAGTACTTTGCTCCTAACAGGGGCCGAGAAATCCTGGGAACTGGGTATGTCCAGGAGCTTATGCTCACCATAGTGAGCGAGCACCTGTGGGGCCTAATAGGAAGAGAGGATGGGAATCCTAAAGAGGCCTCTTCCATGGTAGCTCTTCCTCGAGGTTGTGAATTGCTGCCACCAGCGAAAAAAAAAAATGTTTACATTGAAAGAGCTGGATGAGAGAGAGTTCACAGGGCAACCTGGTGACTCTGAGCTTGCTCAGCGGGTCTCTGGGCTTCATAGTGTGTGCACAGTGAGACTAGCTGAAGTCTGAAATAATATTCTGCAGATTAACTCTCCTATTTTGCACATATTCTTATCTCAAATGCATTAAGGATTTTCTCAATTAAATACAGCTACACTGGGCAGTGATTTATCCGGAGCTGAAAGCGAGGGTGGCGATTACTTTGAAAGCAGAAGTTGAATGAAAAACATCAGATAAAGATTGAAGCCTGCTGATCCTTGTGCTAATGTAACAGCTAAAACATTTGATGTTTCTAATCTCTTAGGTTCTCATATATAATTTCCCTTTTTCAGGGGAAAATCAGTAAATGTCACTTCTCAGGCTCAGGGAGTGCAGGTCAGTGACTTGTAGAAGTCACCTGTGCCATCACCCAGCCCAATAGCAGGATGGGGCAGACCAAATTCCATATGTGAAATGAGGTATGATGTCTTTTCCTGCTGGGTGTAAATTGGCAGGAGAACCTCTCCCCTTTCACGCAGGGTGATCTTCTGAGTGACAAATGTTCTGACATCTCTGGCCTCCCAGAGCTACTCCACATTTACCTGTAATCTGAATCTTCAAGATTCAGTTTAGCATTTCTGTTCAAACCATAAAACATCTGTAATAGATATCTGGCCTGTAATGCTAAAAAAAACATCTGTTGTAGTCCAACTGTCCTACCCTGAAGAGCACTAATGACATTGTAACAGGTTTAATTTCTCAGGCCACAGACAGTTTTGTACCTTGTTTCTATTCCAGCTGTAAGGACAGCTTGCAAAAGGCAAATAGGAGATTTTTATTCCAGAACAAGTTCAGCTAAATATATATGATACAATAACTTCCTGGTAGCTTCTGTACTACTGAATGTTGCCCTGTTCCACACATGGACTTCTGTTTCTTTTTGACAGTAGAAACAAGCATAGTGATAACTGTATCTGAACATCTTACGAAGTTTAATTGTAATTGCTTTAAGATGTTCTTCTCTGCATATATCAGGTTTTGACATCTCTCTTGATTGGATTACTTCTAAGAGACAGGAAAATCCCAAACTTGTCAGACAACTTTTAAAAGCTTTAGATATCACCAATAAAAATAATGGAAGGCTGTTTTAGTTCCCTTGAATAACTCTGTCATGGGCTATGAGATGGGTGATATCTGCTTTTTTTTTCTTTTTCTTTTTGTCTGTCTTGCTCACAGATAAGCCTTTTCAGGTTTCAGAAACGGTTCTCAAAGATTTCTTCTTTACAGGAGATGAGTCCACTGGGCCATGATGGCTGTGGGTGCATCATGCGGTTGCAGCTTGTAGTGACATCTTGGTCTGCTCTTGGTTACTGTCACCCTGCAAGACCCTTTGCTGGACACGGTCACCTTGAAGGTGATGGGAATGCTCAAATGCTCATGTAGCTTGCAGCAGGTTCAGGGGCCATTTCAGGGCCTGCAGGTCTCCCATAGTCCAGCCAAAGTAACCTTGCCCTCGTGGCCAAGAAGGCCAATGGGATCTTGGGGTGCATTAAGAGGAGCGTCTCCAGCAGGTCGAGGGAGGGG
>JAWLRI010000446.1:370821-388168 GCA_034781795.1 Crypturellus tataupa | reverse complement strand
TGCGTGTGCAGGGGGGTTGGACTAGATGACCTCTAGAGGTCCCTTCCAACCTTAGGTATTCTATGATTCTATGATTCCTTAGTGGTCATTTAAGGTCGGAATCCTACATACAACCCCCAAAGCTATCCCTGAGCATTAGTGCCAGTCACTAGTCATTCCCTCTTTTGCTTTCAGTAGAGAGCTGAGAGTTGAGAAGGGCCTGATGCCAATACTTATTTATTTATTTTACTCAGCTTGTTATCATCATCAGGTGTTAGGCATAGTATTGTACAGTGGTCTCCACTGGTCTCCGCATTTATCTTCATGCGATGGAGGAGATGTGGAAACTGAAATGCTGAAAGTCAATGAAAATATTAAAAAGTTTTTGTTTTCTTTTCATGACTAAATTATTGTGTAATTTAAGTGCAAGTGTACATTCCTGATAGGAGCTTGTGAGAGTTATTTGAATATTCCCATAACAACTTTAGAATCAGAGGTTTTTAGGAATTCTTTTAGTTAGGTTTTCATCATAGCTTTTATGTTATTAATATGAAAAAAAATCAGTGTGGTTACTAAGATTCTTTTGAAAATATGTTATTGTATAATGTGGTTTTCTTCACAAAAGGGCAGTTAACTTTTTTAAAGTCATCATGAGCCTGAAACTCTGTAAAAGTGCATGCAATCTATCTCCTTCACTAATACTATACAGTGACAAGCCATGTGAGACTGCTGCCAGCAAAATCTACTCCCAGGTTCAAGCATGTAGGACTGTTTCATGCTTGTGATGATGCATCTCCTACATATTCAAGTTTTTAATGACTCGGATAAGGAAGAAACAACCCAGGGGCTGCAACTATACTGAGCTGGAATTAAATCTCTTTGTTAGACACTGTAGCATAAACTGAAGAAGTTTGACAGTAACTGTTGGAGAGAAGCTTCAAAGAACAGCATTCTCCTGCTCACATACAATTTTTCTGGAAGTTTATTAAAAGAACTTTCCAAAACATCTCTGAAGAGAGTGGTCTTTTTGCAATTCAGCAGCTACTTAGCGTTCCTTACTAAGGCTGCGTGACCATTTGCCAATATTAGGGATTAACAAAAGGAAAATATAGAAGGAATATCTGAAAAGGAACACTGGACTTTCAAAATAGTCTTTGTCTAATGGTTCTCTACAGTCCTCCTAGAAGCTAAAAGTATCTCCATCCTTTATCTCTGGATGGCTAATTTTGTCCCCTTGTAGGCTTGCAGTAACCCACTGTCCCTTTGCAGCTGCTTGTAACTAGAATGACACTGCTGTTTTATTTCTGACTGATCCTTTTGGTCTGGCGTTTGACTCTAGGAGATCAAAAAAGTCAAAAGTTTTTGTTTCAACGTTGGTCAAAGCTCTTGCTGTCTAGGTCTCCCTAAGTGAAAGCCACCTGAAGGCTATGGTTTGCTAGACAGCAAGCTTCATCACCCAAATCTGTGAGGATGGTTCATTGTTGCACCAAAGGGAAAGGCATAGACCTTTCAAAACCTTTCTAAGACTTTCGTTTGCTAAACAGAAACATTTTTGTGCACCTCTTAGATAACACTGGGAGGTAATGCTCTGTCAGAGAGTGGGTATGCCGAGTCAAAAGTAAAAATGAGCAATATGTAGCCCCGAGTGTCTAGGTGATGAAAGGGGATCTGTTACTTCTAAAGGGAAAAATGAACACAGAATTTGCTCTGTTTTCCTTGGAGAAAAAAAAAAAAAAAAAAAAAAAGTGAAATACCTATATACCAGACACTTTGTGCCAAGGATCTTATGCTCTCTAAGAATATGTGACCACTTGTGTTGCGGAGTGAGCAGAAAACATAATGTCTTCTGCCACGATTTCAGTATTGATCCTCTGCATACCTCAAAAGTTGGCATGCCAAGTTTAATAAGGCTCAGCTTTCCAGGTATCCGCTGCAGTACATTTTTCCCCTCGCAAACTTCTGACTTCTGAAGCATTATTAAAGTGGTCTGCCAGTATTTTTGCTGGCCTTGGAGTAGACTCAGAGTTCAATGAGTAGGAAATAGCATCTGGCAACAAGACCCTTAAGAGACACCAACTGCGAAATACCCAGGCTTCAGGGAAAGGATGCTGCCAAAAGGAATTCTGGTTTTGGTGACTGCACCTCCAATATTGAAGACTGAACATTTCATAAGACAAAATCATGGGCACTAGATAACCTGCTTTCACTTGCTGTCGATAGCAAGAAAGCTGAGAAAGAGATGTCCTCCTTCAGCACTCTTCTAGAAGGAAAGATAATACAGCATTTTGGAGACCACTGATTTCTCATGTGATTTCAGTTTACAACACAAAGGGAAAAAAATGCAGCACTTCTGTATTTAAAGCAACTTTTTTTTTCTTGTTTTATTATGAGACATATTGAATATATTTACAAATAAATCAAGCCTCTCTGCTAGTGGCTAGAAGGAATGCATGGATTCACCCTATTAATTGCTTGATGATTGAGAAGATTTGCTGATAAAACCTGTTGACAGGACAATAGTCGTTTTTAGGGATGACATATTAAGCTTATCACGTCTCTTAATTCCATCATTGCCATCTGAAGTCCTTGAAGTCCTGTTTGCGTTTTGGTAAGCCACAGCCCTGGGAATAGCAATTTGCAAGGATTGTCACCTTTAGGTATCTATAAACAACAATGCAGCAAGCAAAGAGGCTGACCGTACCTGTGCTGTTCAGTTAGGTGAAGAGGTGATAATCAACATTGTGGTTTCCATAGAAGAAAGATAATTTACATGGCGTTGAGGCTTTTCATACAGCTTCCCAAACTCCAGTGGACGTCAACCTCAGAAGTGGAAACCTCTCTGACTTACATAAGTGATTTAAGCTTTTATTTTATTTATTTTGGTAAAGATCTGTTTTTTGCAAATGAGAACAGGCAGTAGATTTGGGGCAGGATATTCGAAATCCACAAATGTTTGCACTGTACCGAGGACGTGGTACAGCTGTCTTACGCCTCAGTCATTAGAAGCAGGTAAGTCTATGTCTTCTGATCTCAGTAACTGCTGAGAGCTTCATAGATGTCAGGTCCTGCTGGATGTGGCGTGTGTCTTCTTAAGTAACACCATAACGAGCAGTCCCAGCAATGTCCAAGTGGGGCCTGGAAGGCACTTGGAGTCATTTAGTGATGCTGCTCCTTCTTATGAATTGCAAAGTTTCCACTTTTACACTTTCCCCTCAAATTCACCGCGTCACCTATATCTCGCGATGCTGCTGCTGGTTGTTGATTCCGTTCCTTGAGTTGAATGATTTTTGTTCTCCTGAGCATTTCTCCAGGATGGTGAGTTTTATTCCACTTTTATTCCACACATTCTTGATTTCTTCTTGTAGCTTTTATGGAGGCACAGTGAACAAAAGCCAAGTTAATACTCAAGACTTTGCTTATACTTTACTCTAGCTTTTTCATTTTTTTCTCTGTCTTCTCCCCTTTCCCCTGCCAGACAAATGCCACTGCTTCTTTCTGCTTTGCAAAGTGCCCTGTGAAATGAGTCTGACATGAAATTACAGCATACATGTCAAAAAGTGATGTTGAGTTAAATAGCACATTAAAAATATCTCTGTCTCCCATGGTGTTCTCCAGTGCCAACCCAACCCTGATCTAGCTTCACAGGAACTCAGATGCCCTCTGCCCAGCATATTCTGATTCCTTATTTGACCTTTAATTTTTTTTAACAGCTGTTTTAAATACTCCAGTACAAGACAGCGGTTTAGTTTCTTTCCCTTGATATTCCTCTGTGAGAGAATTGAGGAAACCCATCAATTTTACATCACTGAATTGGGGTCAGATTTCTGTCGAAGGGAAGTAAAGAAGTATTTCAGATAATTGTTGGTGAAATTTGCACCAAAATTACCGGTTTAAACAATAGTGGTTTAATTAATGCTGTTTTAATCAATTGGTAAAAGCTGGATGGTTGGTCAAAAGAATGTGCATGACTTGCAGTTTTGCATTATGCTTATTCTATCTGTATTTTCATCTAATTCTCATAGTTCCTTCCCGATTCTATTCTTACTGATTTTATTTTTTTATGTTATTATTTTGATGTTATTAGTTTTCTTAATGGTTTGTGAGACCTTGAATGATGCTTAGCATCTACTCTTCATTTTTTTAAATACATCCAATCTGTAGATAAACAGTGAAAGGTTAACATGACGGAACCTCAAGTGTCTTATCTGTCTGGACCGACCTCCCCTGCAGCCTTCACCCACAACCCAGCCGTTGGCCTAGGCGCTCCCCTGAAGCTCAGTCCTGTGCTTTCAGTCCTCGCCTAAGCTCTACCATAGGACCATCCATCTAATACTGACCCATGGACCTGACCTCAGACTGGTCTTCTCACCATCTACCCGCCCAGAGGGGCTGTGTCCAACCCTGATGAGCATCACTGGACCCAATCTTTAGCTCGGCCTGCAGATTGGCTTCCCAGCAGGACCTTGGCCTTCCTCATCACTAAGAACTTGCCTGATGATCTGGACTCTTCATTGAGCACCACTGCCACTTCCAGACCTGCCCTGCTCACCTTGCCTGGGTACTGTGGGACTGCGCTCTAATTGGAGAGGCTTTTTAAAAATAGATGGAATAAAATGATGCAGCCACCCCCTGGGGAAATCCTGTTGCTCCACTAGAAGGAAGACTCAAATGACAAGTTTCAGCCCTTTCTAGCTCTGTGGCTCCTGCCTGCACATGTCATTCTGCCAATAAGACCCTCTAGAACTTGAAGTGCATGACCCCAATGTCTAAGTCACATGAGATGTCATTTTCCGGGAAACTCTGTTCTTAAGAATAATCTAGAAGCTGTGTGCTTGATTCCTTCAAAATTAGTAATGAAAATCTGGCTACCAGGATACTTAGAAACATCGTGCTGTGCTGCGAAGTATTAGCAGTGGGGGCTGCTGGACTCAGGGTGACTTCGTGCTGCAGTGGAACTAAGTGAGAAGTAATGGAAATGGAAAGGTTCTTCTTTCCAAAGCTGTCGGGTGCTACAGCTGTCACTGGATGGGTATATGGACACTAGAGAGCTCATAGTAACTACCACTTTTCTAAAGAAATTTCTGTATTTTCCATAGAGGTCCTGTGAAATGAACTTTCATGGAAAAACAGAGGAAGAGAGGAGTTGTACAGATGATATCAACAGCTGCATAAACTTGATTATTCCTCTGTGTGCTGTAGGAATGGAACAGGAGGAGAAGAGGCAAGATCCATACTTATCTACAGAGCTCCTGTCCCTCCTTCCCTACTCATTTAGGTAGAATTTGGCAGTACTTGACCACTCAAACTCTTTGATGCTAAATGGGAGGTGGGAAGCAATCTGAAGCAGGAAAATCAAAACTTGAAAGTGATTCCTGCTGGAAAAAAAAAAAAATAAGAAAACTTAGTAAATTGTAACTTGCAGAGTGTTTTTTTTTTCCCCACTGAGGAAGCAATCCAAAAGTAGTGGTTGCTCTTTGGGTGTTTGTCTTGAGCCCGTCAAAGGAAGGTTTGCTCATTAGGCACCACTCTATGGTGCTTTATGAAACATCAGGGAATCTAAACCTTAGGGCTCACATAGGTCATCCCGGGGAAGAAAGCACTAATCGTCACAAGCACAAAGACTAAACCCTTGCAGAAGCAGAGAGAAAAAAAGCAGCCGTTCTCATTAAACAGATACAAAGTGCTATTTGGATAGCTTGGTAATTGGAAAGTATTTTGAGTGTCTCATAATTTCTGTTGTACTAGTGAAGTCTTGTTTTGGAAAATGTCTTGGAAAATGAGGATTAGCACTAGTGAAATCATTAAGAGGTACATTTTAATTTTTCAAAGCACCTGTAATGTTCGCTGTTTGACGTGACAAGAAGTGACGTGCTGTTCCATGCTTTTCAAAGAAAATGAAAAATCTAGCTTTATGATTATTTTTAAACTTTCATTTTAACTTTTGCAAACCTGCTAAGGTGCAGATGGTGATTTTAGAAGCTTAAGAGAAGGACAGTTGCCTGAAAAATAACTGAACGTTGTTTAAAAGTTATTATCCCTACCCCAATCAGTTTTATTAAGTGGTGCTTTACAGTTGTGTCCTGGGTATTAAGCAGGGTTAAATTACTGCTAAATTGTCAAAACAGACGTATAACTGATTTTATGTATAGCACACTAAATGCTTTGAGAGGTGAATTAGGTTAAGAGTTTTTTGTTCATTTGTTTTCCTCAAAAATCTCACACAAAAAAAAAATCAACGCATGATTTCTGGTATTTTTATGCTTATCTTGCTGAGTGTGGCGCTCTTGCCAGCGTTCTGTGTGGCCTCGAGCAGAGCCTCATCACTGGGTCACAGTGCTGAAGGCACCGAGACCTGGCAAGGTACCGGTCGCGTGGCCTCTTCCCCTCTTTCTCCTCAAAATCCACCTTTCAGGAAGCATCAGGAGCTGAGGGAGAGTCTGCACAAAGCCCAGCGTCGCCAGACACTGAGTCAGTATTTTGTGCATCAAGCCAGACCTTCTGTTCAAGCTGTTCAAGTCCCTAAACATGTAGCTCGTGTTGGCCAACTTAGTCTAGATAAACTGAGACAGATTTTTCTCATTCCAAAACATTGTCCTTTTCTTGCCTCTTTTGAAGTTATCAGAAAAGATCACGCTTGCTTACTGGCCAAATTTAACACAAAAAGACTTTAAGCAGGTAGTTTTTCCAGCAAATGTAAGTCGTAGCTGGGTAACACTGGAGGAGCTGGCAGAGATTTACCCACCCAGGCTCGGAGGATGCATCAACCACCAGCACCACCTTTTGGTGGCAATTTGCTCTGATGACAAATGACACTCATTTAGAATATGAAGAATATTCAGAACTACTTCTGTCCTTGCAAAGTGCACATGAAAAGTAAATGTGGAAGGTGTGTTTGCATATATATGAACTATATAATTAATTATAACAAATTTGTTACAACTATTTGTAATTATTTAATTTCAGATGACTATGTATTTTAATATAATACGTAGCGTATATTTTACACACACTTGTATTTATAGCATGGATAATTTTAAAAAGGAACATAATGTCCAGCTAGTTGTAACACACATTTTGGTAAATTCACTGCAGACCTGGATCTGTATAGCATTAGCTATAGATGCCTTGATGAGGCAGTGCTCAGCCGTTCCCTTTCCCGCGAGCTACTGTAGCATCTGAGGTCCTCCTAGGCATTTCCAATTAGAAATAAACTTGGTTTTCTTTTCTTTCTCCTTAAAAATAGAAAGAATATATTGATTAGTTTTATTAAGACTTTCTTTTCTCTTCACTGCTCGTTTGTTTTATGGGCATGCTGTGTCCCTGTCTTCGGAGGGCACTTTGCTGGCCAAGAATTCAAGTTTCTCAATTAGCTCAGAGAGCTAAAAGCTCCTTAGATGGTAATATTCTTTCTTGGAGATGAGTTTTGCAGTAGGAAGCCAGTCTGTGGTTGCATGTAGGAAGAAATTGTTTCTGCCGTGTTTATAGACAGCCTCATGGAGTATTAATTGAGTATTAGAACAAAAACCACGACCTGAATTTCACAAGCTAGCGAGGCAATAACACAGGGAGAAAAGCAGAGCAACATACTCACAGGAACCTATTGCTGAGCAAATAGGTGGTTATTGGATATGTCTTTGGGATTGTAGGTTGTAGCAAGGAGAGGATGTGAGGCCTGTCTTAAAAACATCCAGTATATATCTAGTAGTGAAAAAATATTTATTGCTTTTTAATCAAACTCTACTTAAAATCTGGTACCCAAATTAGCGCAACAGAGACTTCTGCACTTGGAACTCAGCAGTATTTTCAAAATATATGGCCTTCCCAATCCATAAAAAGGGAGAAAAATCATTCTCTTTATATATTTTTCCCTATACTGTAAGTCTGCCTGGTGGTGCTGCTTTGATTCATTTTTCTTCTGTTTTGGAGTTCTGTACTCAGGGTATAAATTCATAAATATTAAATGTGCCTGAATTGTTTCCTTTGCAGGTTATTATCCGCAGCATCTGCTTTTCACTGAAGTTTATTAGTTAACATATCCATATAAGAAAAATAATGTGACAAGGGAAATGCCTTACACTCTCCCACATTTTATTTAACTCTTTAATTACATTTATTGCCGAAGGGAGGGGAAAAGGTCTTCTCCTTTCTCCTTTTATATATATCATAGCAGATTCTTTTTCTGCTTAGGCATCTCGTTTAGCAGCAAATACTCAGTTTGGGTTTGGGCTGGCGAGGCTTCAAGCTGTGCTATTGCTAGAGCATCCTTCTCTGCAGCTTTTCTTCTCTTCGCCGCCAGCGTTAGGTGTCCTGCGATCCCTTATGTAAGTGTGAAGTGCTTGATGCTTTTCTGTTTGACTTCTGGTACCTTCCGTCATCCCCCTGATTTGTGCTTTGGAATAAGTGTTAAAATATTTTAGACCGTTTGTTTTATGTCTGCTTACCTCATTTCTGAAGAAGTCCAGGAGGTAAGTTATGAAACCCAAGAATCCTCCTGGCTCACACCCGACCTGCTGAGATTTATCGCCAGATTATATGGAGAAGCAACTTTCCTGCTGGAAAAAGTCTCTAGCAGTGAAGAGGCGAGGGGAAGCACCCCACTGAATAAAACACCCTCTGCTTCCCTTGCCACAAAGGAAAAAAGTCTGCTCATCTTTTATTAGACGGTGGGGAATCCACAAAGGAAAAAAAGACTTTGGGAATTAGGCTGCAGTCGTTCCAGAACAACTACTGCAAAGCAGCCCTATTCATAGAATTATTTATTAAAACAGGATCTGATTCCATTATAAAATTAGAGATAAATATTTGTTCCCTGCTGACGCTTGTTTTATGGTGCAATTTTCTGTGGCTGATTTGAAGGGCCAGCCAACTTAGGACAGTTGCTATTGGAAATGTACTCCGTGCTGTTATATTTGTATCTTCAGTCTTTATGTACACATATAGATATATATATATTTAGAACATATTTTGTGTTTTCTGGGTCTTAATTCTGCATGTTATCTTTCTTGAAGTTGGCTTTTATTTGTTTTTTTGCTTATAGGTTACTTTTTAGGAGGGATTTATAGTATTTGAGGTTTCATTCCACTTCTGTAGATCAGATCAGTCCATAAAATATTTGCTCTTGAGCGGAGATAAACACTGGAATACTCTCATAAACTGTGTTTTATTAACGGTTAGTTTATCTGCTTCTGCAAGAGATCAGAAGTAAAATAAAACTGAGGAATCTACACTGAAAATATTTGTCCTTGAGTCTTAACTGTATGACTTGGGGCAGTTTGCTTTTGATAATTTTTTTTAATATTGGTTTGGAAATGGAGGGAACTCCATCTGAGCATAAGAAAACTTAATTTTTTTCCCCACTGTGAGTGGTGCAACGTGCAGCCAGGCTGACCAAGGAGGCTGCGGAGTTGCCACCTTGCAGATATCCAGTGGCACAGTCCTGGGCAACCTGTTGTAGGTGACCTGGCTTGATCAGGATGACTGGAGCAGAGGGTCTCCAGAGAGAGGTCCCTTTCAAGCTCATCCAGTCTGTGACCCTCTTCTCCACGCCACGCTTCCAGGAACCCTGTTCACCTGAAGAACAGCAGCTCTTTAATTCTTGTTGGGTATCCTTTCTAGCTCATTTTGGGACCTTAACATGTAGCATCAGAGACACTGCTCTTTATGACACTCACAGAGCTCCTTTCTCAAAGTCATTTGACACATGCCACCATCTCTCTTTCATCGGACAAGATGTGGGATGAAGAAGAACCGAATTTAAACTTGTCACGTTCTTTCCTCTCCCCACTTTCTTTCTTTTTGTTAGCATACAATGTGTGGATTTGCTTGTAGGATGAGAATTAAGGCATCAGTGAGCTTCTTTGTTTTGTTTTGTTTTGCCTTTTTTTTTAATTTCTGCTTTCTGCTTAAACAAGAAGAGATAAATAAGCCATCATGCACTGCTTAACGTAGTGCTGACAAAAATGAGTTTAGAAAAATAATATATAAAGTGAAACAAATCTGTTAAACCATCAGGACTTGCTGAATGATGAGCCTTTTCTGAAGACTTGTGATTTGCAAATCTATTAAACGTGAATGACATAATACAAAAAGAGATGACATTTAATTGAGCTTTAAATGAGGTGTCAAAACACCTTTTTCCCACATCTTCATACAAAGAATGTTGCTTAAAAGGCAAAATAAAACCAAAGATTAGAAACTGAATAAGAAATGTAAAAATATAAAATTGCCAATGGTCCATATGAGTGTGCAGTGATTCTATTCCAAGTTTGATAGTAGTGAAAACACTTTGTTAGGGAAATTAATTGAAGCATTTTGTGGGAATATGAGCAAATCAGCTAAATGTACAATAGCAGGATGGACAACTTCAATATAATGTGTATTTTAACAAGTAGTCTTTGAGTATGGGGGCAGATCAGGTATTCCATTTCATTCTTGGTTATGATGGAGAAAACAGAAGGATTTTTGTTCTTATTCAAGTACAAAGCAGAAACACTATGGTTTCTAGCTTTAATTTGTGAAGCAATTTCAGATAATTCCTTTTTGAAGCTGGATGCATCCCATTTGAGTAATATTGGGCAATACTTGATTTTTCATAGACAAACCCAGGACCTGCAGAAATAATACGAATGCTCGCATCCTTGGTTCTGCATCATCCAGCCAATTAAGTTAGATGATTGAGAAGATCATCTAGTTTCTCTCATCTGATGGTCACCCTAAACACACCCATGGTCTTTGAGGAAGAGAGAAAATTTTCAGCCTGTTTCCTCTGGGCAACGAGAGAAACTCTCTTTTCCCTCAATAACTAGTGGACAGGTAAGCTGCTTTCAATCAGATTTGACAATGGGTCAAGGTTTTCAAGGGTTTAAGTTCCTACAAGTTTAATGCGAATAAGTACCCCTTGCATCCTTTAAGAGAGTAGGGAAATGACATGGGAGGAGGATACAGGATAGTCCTGCAGTGCAGGGGATGATTTGATGATAAGTCCTTGGCTGCAGGTCAGTACACCCCTACCAGTCTGATCCTGGGGTAGATATGTTGAATGTACTGGGTGACTGTCTGATTTTTTGCTTATTTGTCTGTTTGTTTTCTTAATTCATACACAAATGTAAAGCTCTATGCAAGGCAGTTGTCCGGTTTTGTATTCCATGTTTCTTGTGGCTTTTAAACAGGGAGTGCTGATGAGCTGATGAGATGTGAAGGGCCTCTCTTAGGACAACGCAGAGGAGCTGAAGACCTAAGAGATAAAATAATAAAATATTCCATTATTGCTTGAATTTATCCTTTGTGTGTGCTTTTGTATGCAAATGTCATCTACCAGCACCCATAAAGAACCTGTGTTCAAGAAAGTGATAGAAATCACTATAGAAATCTGGTAGATGACATTCGCATACAAAAGCATATACAAAGGATAAATTCAAGGAATTTGTAGCTGGTAGAAGTAAGACAGAGATGGCAGGAGAGGAGGTTTTAAAGGGTGCAGGGGAAGGTGACATGGTGTCTATTCAAAAAAATAAAAAAAAAACTTTGAAAGCATTATGGATAACTATGGAATTTAAATTGGAAATGTTCTCTGCATTTTTAATACTTCTGCTAAGGGAAGGAGTATAGCACTTTTAATGTTTAATGCATGTACAGTAATAGAAGGCTGAACTGATCTCCATGGGCCCATTAGTTCCATTACTGTTCAGAAGGAAATAAATTAAATTCTATTTTAGACCGTATTTTAGAACCGGACACTGTAGTGGAAAGGATCAGAAGAATGAAACATTAGAACAGATCTTTGTGCTGAACCTGTCTTCAGCTGCCCTGTAAAGCATGATGTATGTGCTCGGAATGATGAAGGAATAAATAATAATAATATAATGCCCCTTGGGACTATCAGTGACTAGTGTTTGGAATGAGAGAGGATCTTCTTAAGGCTGAGATTTAACTGATTTATATTTTAAATGGCAGGAGGATCTCTGTTATCACAAATTCATTAAATGAACTCCAGATGAATATTCATTTAAGCTTTAAAAAAGTGCTCATAACTTTGCAGGCAAGACCAGTTTCTCTGCTGAAGGTGAAGAAAACCCACATCCAGGTTTTTTAACTCTTCTATCACTTCCCACCTTGAATACAATCTTGCTGGAGGCACTTAGATTCCCCAAAGACTGCATTTCTTCCGTTTGCAGTTTTGTTTTAGGGAGGAATGCGGGATTGTCTTGGAACGGTGTGATCCATTGCACAGTGCTGGTGCAGGTGGTCTAAAATATTTTACACTATAGAACTAGCCTAAAATGTAATTATCTTGATTACTTGGCTTTTGCTTTCTGGTGTTTCATATGCATGGTATCTTGGAGGCAAGAAGCGCATTTATCACACTTGAAGCTTTATTAATAAAGGATGAGAATGGGGGAAGAGAACTGTCTGCCTACAAGTGAGAAGATATTGATCAGAGCAAAGTGCTGGTGATGCACTGGAACTTTTTAGGCTAGTTTCGTAGTTTCATAGGGTCTCATGTCTTTATTTTTTTTGCCTTTTCCTTCCTACCTAATTTTGAGGAAGGAATTTTTTGAGGACGGAATTTGCTAAATCCATTCTCTGCCTTTATTTCCCCCCTTATTTTTGCGCACTGCTGCCTGTCCACATTGAACCACAATGGTCCTCACTTGGGTTGATTAAATGTACCCTACGTGGTAATTAAAGTTGGCTGAGGGCCGAAAGGGATCCCTGTGCAGCTTTCCTGGCCTTTTCCAGGAGGAACGGAGCTCAGAACCCCAAAGCTGCCGTTCCTTATTGAAAACGTAACACACCATTCCTGATTTTCCTCATAATCAAGCCGTGCAGGATGAGCATCCTGGTGGCATTTTGCTCACACCGAGAAGGCTCCATGGGAGCTGCAAGAGGCTCCTTCCTTAGCCCAGGTATCCACGGCTGAGTGTTCCCAGAGGACCAGAGAAGAGAATAGCCTACCAGAATGGGGGGAAAACAATGTCTGAACAGCAAAAAATGAAACAGGAGGGACAACAGGATGACAACTGATGGCCAATGAGGAGACCAGCACACTTAAATGAATTGAAAGGGTTTTTTACGCCCTCATTGACCTAGAGCTGTGAATTTTTGTCAGACTCCAGCAAAGCTGTGGTGGTAACATCTCACCCCACAGCAGCCCATTTGGGTATCTGGAGTTATAAGAACAATAAGAGTCTAAAATTATGTCCCTGTATCACAGGCAGAGGATATACCATGTAAGTAAGTTGGCTTTGTGCCGTTCTTTCTCTTTTTTTCTTTTTTTCTTTTGTATTCATCCTAACTAAACTTAGACATACGATTAGTACCAGAGTATGACCTAAAGGCTTCATTTTATAGAGAGAGAAGGCATGAAGAAATGCAGTCTAAAATCATTTTCTAGCTTGCATTTTTGGCCACTTTCTAACTGAAATGAAGGTTGGACAGCTGCTGTGTCAGTGTGCTGCACGTCACTTTGTCCTTAGCACCCACGGGCTGGCCGTGTCTGCATCCTTGACACCCCACCAGACTGAAGGACTTGCTCGCTTTTGGCCTTTCCTCCTTGTCCCACGTGTACCAGGTTCATGTCTCTGTGTGTCTGGTTTATTACTCCGCACTTCACTTCTTGTCCCTGTTGCGCTGCAAAGACCCCTGAATTGTGAGCCAAAATAACCCAGATGTCCCCCCATCCTGCCTCTCCTTACACCGGGATGCAGGGATCATCCTGGTGGTTGTTGCTGTGGGGAATAACTGGTCACTTGCTGGTCCACCAGCTGCTCTGTTGAACAGAGCCTTGCCGTGCAGTAGTTAGACCTAGGAAAAGAGATATTTGGGAAAATTTTGCATTGGGGAAATTTTGTATTTGGGAAATTCCTCTTTTGCATCCCAGCCAGTCTCCAGAAGGCCACCCCATCTCATTGCTGCTTTTTAGGTAGATATGTTGAAGACGAGAAGTACTGAGGGTTGTTCTTTTTTGGCAAAGTTTTCCTGTGGTGAGGAGTAGAAGGATCTGCTTAAACATTCTGGTGCTGTATCTGAGCTGATAGAGGAGAAAAAAGAGATTTTGGTCTTTCTGGGAGATCTATGAATTATACTGTTTTGGAAGTAGTTTGTTCATCTACCCCAGTAACAGTCTGTAAAAGATTTTGCTTTAAAATGTTTAATTTAAAATCATATGAGACTTTGCCCCATTTTTTTTTTTAATTAGAGAAGGAAAACAATTCTGCATATTTGTCCTATTTGGGGACTCTGTTGACACCATGCTGGGCACAGGGAGAGAACATTACGCTTCCCTTTGTGGACTTCCCTGCTGACAATTATTAGCCAGAGCTTTAAAATGCGAAAAGCCAGATGACCCAGGGAGTCCCAAGAAAAACCCTGCGTGAAGTGGAATTTCTTGAAGTTCGTTTCCCCTTGCTTTGTCATTCTTTAGAATTACTCTGTGGCTTCTTTGCAGGGCGCTGGCAGACGGCTCGCGGTCTGCTGGATGCTCTGCTGGCCTTTCCAAGGACTCCTCCGTGTTGGCATGGAGAGGATACGGGGTTGGCTCTGGAGCCCTTCCCTCGCCTCTAAGTGATCTGGAAGGGGTTTTTTACCCCCTCATTGACCTAGAGGTGTGATTTTCTTTCAGACTCCAGAAAAGCCGTGGTGATGACTGACTTAACTGGTTCTGCAGGATGATGGACTCTGCCTTGGGTTACAGCACCCTCTTCGCTGTGGTGGGGCACAGATGGGCATCTCCGTTGGCCCACGGTAGATGGCTGGTGGCAAGGGGCTCCATCTGCAGCAGATTTCTTCTCCCTCTTGCCTTTGAGTTTGTTTTGCCACCTATTTGTTTCTTCCTCCCCTCGCTTCCTATTTTCCCTAAGGATGAACGGACCGTATCATTTTTTTCTCCCTGTTTGCAGCTTTCGGGAAACCTCTCCCCATTTCATCGCATCCGTCCTCCGCTTCCTTTCCTCTTCTGCGGATTGACCCAGAGGCCGGTCCCTGCCTGTTGCCCCTCTCCAGCTCTGCACAATCTCTCCGCGCCGCTGAGCATTCCTGCCTTTCTCAGAGGGATGGTTCTGCACGGCTAAGGGAAGCGGTGCATGCTGTTACCTAAGCGATGGCGTGTTTGCTCTTGCTGTCGTGCTCTGGGGACTTATTATTGGAAGCACTAAACAAATACATGGAAAGAGAAAGTCTCCTCAGAGTGAATCACACCATTTCATAACCTTTCCTCGTATCCATCTTCTTTGCAGCTTTCCCGAGGTTGCTTATTGGGTTCATGAATCTTCCCTTAAGCTGCTTCTCCAGGGCAGAAACCAAGTGGGATTGGGCTAGTGCCATAAAATCTTGCTGTCCTGAGACCAGACCCCTCTTGCTGGGCATTTTTGGCAACATGAATATGGAAAAAAGGCACGAGTGCCTTGTACTTGTCTTCTCTCTTTTGGTAACCTCAGGAGGTCCTTCAAACAGGCTCTTTTCCACTCTTCCTCCTCCTTTCCTTCCTTCTCCTCTTTTGGTTCCTCTGGCCAGAGCCACAGTTCCTGCTTGGTTTGATTTAGAGTCTCCCAATCCTCACCTCTCTGCATGGCCAAATATAAGGTGTTTATTCCCAAAAGGGATGAAACAGCTTCTAAGCAAAGAAGGAATTAGGTAGTAGCAGTAACATCAACTGGCAGCAGCACTGAGTTGGGTGGCTCTGAGTTAGTAAATAAAACCCCACGCACTCAGTGGGATGATGTGTTTGTCACAATCGCTGATTTTTCACTCCAGCAGAGCCTTCCCGTTTTACGCCTGTTTATCACTTTACCTGCCTTCAGATGGCAGGTCTAAACAACGGATTTCAATTCCTATAACTTTATACCCAATACCGGCCGCACTGCAGCCTTCTGCCTTTCTGTTGCCCAGAGCATCATCAGATAGTGAAGTTTCCCTGCTTTTTACAATAGCAATGCAAAAAGCTTTACATTATTTGAAAGCCTGGACATTTTGCCCCGGACAGCTGCTTTAGAAAGCGTAGGAACGTTAAACTTTGTGCAACAGGTTTGGGTTTGCCTGTTCTGTATCACAAGCACTAAATAAAGATTATTCTTAAAATAAAAAAAAAAAGAATTATCTGTAATTTTATTATAATAATAAAAATAATGAAGAAAAATTATCCATAGGAGCCTGCTCTAAGAAGAAGTTGCTTTACACAAATACAAGTATTTACAAAAGATTTCAGATAGCTTGGAAATTTTAAAGCACCAGCAACTCTTTCTGGCCTGAAAGCATATCTTAAATAAGTAAATCACCTTTTTCCATTTACCTTCATCATTTTTATTCTTTCTTTCCCAGTTATGTAAACAGCATAAGAATAATATTAACCATGTACCATTAGTAAGCTGATTCCCTTGCTCGAAGTTATCAGACAGCAAAGCACTAAAGGGTTCATTGCAAATTGAGTTGGGGTTTGCTTTTTTTTTTTGCATCCATGTTATTCTGAGCTCTTATGTAAACACTTGGAATGCAATTTCTATATATACTCAGCTTGTTATGCAACTACGCTGTGCAGTGATGCCAAAGGGATTTAATTTTCTTATCGGTGGTTTTTAGAAGAAGTGATCAAGCGTTCTTTCTGTGGAAAGCACAGAAAATGATCGAGTGAAAAAAACAATAACAAAAGCGTCAGAAAACAAGGATAATGCCATATTTAAGCAGAGAAAAAATATATATTCCCAAGTTATAAGGCTATTTCTGGTGGCTTTCACTGAATGCGTGATTAAGGGATGAGTTTCTGCCTCACTGCTACTTGACTACATTTGTTCTTTATGGAAATTTCATATTTATTGAATAGTTCAGTGTATACATCTGTTTTACAACCCCTACTGAATACATTCTTTATGTATTATTGATGAAACAAGCTTATTTACAGCAGATGTTGTTTAGTAGGATAGCAATGGAAAGTACTGCTGGAAATATCTTCCCTCAGATTCCCTCAGATTTCTAGCCTGGGTTTCTTTAAAATGATGATGAGCACATCATGAAAGCAGTTACATGCATATGCTGGAATGGTTCAAGTGGTGGATAAATCACAGTATTTTCTGGGTAGCTTTTGCAGGAACAGCTTTCTAACAAGGAGAACCAGAGGTACCCCTTTCTTTTCCTGAAATCATGTTGGAAAATAAAAAACTTGATTTATATAAAAATTGATGGTATATGATTTTAATAAATTTATTGTGTACTACAATTCTGCTGGGAAAAAAGTCCTGAGGTCATGAAGCTGTTATGGTAAAGTTTACAAAGTTTATATAATCCTATCTTTTATGGATGATTTTTCTTTTCTTTTCTTTTTTCTTTTCTTTTCTTTTCTTTTCTTTTCTTTTCTTTTCTTTTCTTTTCTTTTCTTTTC